>JAECUM010031273.1:0-26958 GCA_016617855.1 Megalonaias nervosa | reverse complement strand
TATATATGTGTGTGTGTGTGTGTGTGTGTGTGTGTGTGTGTGTGTGTGTGTGTGTGTGTGTGTGTGTGTGTGTGTGTGTGTGTGTAACATTACATTGTAGAGATACATCTACAAAAACTTTATATTAAAATACAAGAAATACGTATAAAATTACAACTTTTCTTCCAGCTTACCAACTTCATATATTTGTATAATTTCTGCCTTTTAGAATATGATACAGATAATTAACTATGGACTAAATTCATGAAAGCCCAAAATTATAAAATTCAATAGTTGCGATTAATGCAACAACCATTTGAAGAAATGTATTTTGCTAAATTTAAAATAGAATACTAATCTGGAATAGGTTACTAAAATGTTATTCTTTATTACTTAAAGAATATTTTATTTCTAAATTAAATTTGACTAAACATGAAGTTGGTAGCGAATTAGTCTTTTCCAATAATAAATACTGTAAAGACGAATGAGTATAAATTCTTTTAAACAATTAAACATTGCATTACATTATAATATAAAATAGAAAAGAACTCACAAAAATGTTGCAAACATATCGAGTCTAGACTGAACTTTACCGTGAAAATCTCAAACATTAAAAGGTCCCTATACTTTAAATAAGTTTACGAACACAGACGATGCTTACCTGTAAGGAAAGACAGAGTCTTCCGATTCTCGATGAATGAACTGTTTTTGCGCAAGCTTGTTCCCAATTTATACGCAATTTTGGACGTATCCTCAAGACCAAATATGGACATTCGTCTAGGTACTTTGGTGTTCATTCATTTCGAATCAGAACGAGGCTCCTGTCTCTCTTACTGATACTGTCTGCGTCTGTGTACGTCATCAGACAGACAATTCTGCTGCATCGGCTTATTTGTTTTAAGAAACGCGTGAATTTTCTAGCATACTCATCCAAAAGGAATTTGCCTGTTCAGCATAACTTACAACCGAGTCTAATAATTGCTGACTTTTGGATACAAGGGAAATGTATTTTATAGTACAAGGGGTTTTGCAATTTCTCGTAAAGCACAATCTTTATTAAAATAGTATACAGTTGTAGTACAGAAATAAATAAAATTAATCATACTATATTTTAATGGAAAATTACTTTCAATATAATTTAATGAAAAATTACTTTTAATACAATTTAGAGAAAATTTTAATCTTAAAAATTTTACTAAAAACATTCCGTCCTAATCAATGCATTCTGTCAGCATTTCAGCGTTCCCAACATTTGCACACCCATTGATACAAAGAACATACATCGATATCTTGGATTTGTTCTCGTGTAGATACGTCCACGTCATTCGAGAGCTACTGAACGACTTTCTTTCTCAGTGGATCTTGATTCTCCAGGTCTTGTGATAGAAGTTAAGTGTGTTGGTTCAGGCTCACTCACATCATCTTCGAATCACTGGCATGCATTTGTGCTAACATTTGCGTTAGCGTACGAGGAGGCACCTAATATTGTTGTTCTCTCCTCTTGGTCTCTTTTTCTGCTTTCTTCTCGTTTCATCTTGATTCCAAAATTTGATTTGGCTATGTTTTACACACACTCGCTCCCTATCTATAGAAACAGCTTCCCAGCTTGATAGTATATATTATTCATTAACTTTCAGGTTATGAAGATGGAATAGTCAAAACAGATCGCCCTTCTTGTCAGAGATTTACAGACAGTCATTCTAAAGTATAATTCATATACGACTACAGATGCAATAATAAGTTTTTGGAGCTATTGAACGCCTTTCCGTTTTGGTGGATCTGGACTAGTTTTTGTCTTTTGGATTAAGTTGAGTTTGTTGGTTCAGACTCACACATATCATGATCAAAATCATTGTCATATGCTTCATATAATGCTTTAGGTTCCTTACGAGGTGTCACTGAAAGTCGTAATCGTCGCCTCTTGGCTTCTTCTTCTGGTTTCTTCTCAGCAAAGTGTGATCGTTACATCTTGATTCCAGCAAGTGATTTCACTAAGTTTTACGCACTGACTCATTATGCATAGATAGATATTCTCACCATAAGGGTAAATAATTGATTCAATGTTCAGCCTGGAGAAGAAGATGGAAGAGTCAAAACAGATCGCTCGTTTGGTCAGAGACTTATAGAGAATGATTAGAAAGTATACTTCAGATAAGACGATGGACTATCTTCTTGAGATAAAAGTCAAGATACTTGCTGTATTTGTCAATAGAAAGGACGTTGCGCTCCAGAATGTCTACAATGTCAACGCAAAGACAGAAGAAAAGAGAGATAGGAGTAAACCTCATTGTGAGGAAAAATGACATTAGTCTTCACAGTGTCCCAAGAAGAAAAGAGAACAAGCAGGAGGAGCATTCAGAAACAGAAACTGGCAAAGAACACATTCCAGTCAAGAATTTCAAGAAGGCAGGACAACTGAAATACATTTAAGAGAATTAAACCAACAGGAGAAACAATTAAAAATGGCGATACAGCTAGAAAACACTGAAGAGGCAGAAGCTATACCAGTCAGTAAAATCAAATAAAGAGACAGACAATGAAAGAAAATGGACTTTTCTACTGTTATGACATTTTGTTGTGATTCATATTCTAAAAGAATATACTAAGGAAAGAAAATATAGGTATTTATTTGTCTTGATTTTTAAAACATTTCGTACGTATCAGCATTGAATCATTGAAGAGGGATTAAGTTTTACTTGATTTGGCAATCACTGAGTAGTACCTTTAAGCTGATCTTGAGAAGGACCGTTGGGCGTTTATTTGAATCATGCAAAAAATGGACTTGACATCATCAGCTTTAACTGTCCTAATCGCTTTCCACTAACAAGTCTACTTCTTCTCATCTTGGTTGCTGCTTTGTTAGTGGTACTAGTAAATCCTGCTGCAGCTCTCATCTCAGTAGCCGTGAGAGTTGATGCAGTGATGTATGGTTTAGAAATCTTAGTACGTGAAGGTCTCTTTCTCTTGGACGAAGCTAACGAAGTGCGATATCTTTGTCTCAAATTCTTTAACTCTGCCAAACAAAATGTATTGTAGCACACACAGTGTTTTGTTTTTACTCAATTACTTCCGTCTGTCAGATTTGAAAGTTTTCTTCTTCTCTTGACTTTGTGTTTTTTCCTCTTCTGGCTGTTGTTGAACAAATGCCTCTCTTCCTTCTTTCTGTCGCTGCAAACAAACCCTCCAATTCTTCCCTCCGTCTCTTCTGAAATTATCCACCAATGGTAACGATGAAGAAGCTGTGAATTTAGTACTGACAAATATTCTTGCAGAGAGATCAAATCAGCCAAAAACTGTGTTGAAGTCATCCTCTTCTGGAAAAAGAATGTTAGCTACAGTTGCAGTAGTAGTCGTAGTCATGGTGCTATTACTACGAGTATAATATGTATCTGCAACCCAATACATTGTCTTCATTGTTTCAGCCATTGGTAGGGTACTTAAAACTGTTCCGCAATGGTAAACCGTAGGAACGCAGGTACGCATATAAATCGAAAGCGGCGTTCAAGCGTCAGCTCACTTCTGATATAATAATAATAATAATAATAATAATAATAATGACTTTGTATAGCGCCTAATCTTTAGAAGCACTAAGCGCTTTACAACATTTGAAAACACTTAAAAAAAAACATGTATAATGATATGATTACAAAAATAAAAACAAACACCACGAAATTAGAAAAACAGGAAACATGCTATAAATATTTAAGGTAAGGAAACATTATTAGGTCTTTAAGTCTGTTCTTGCAGTTGAAATAGATGAGTTTTAAGAGCGCTCTTGAATGAGATCACTGTGTTTTTGTGTCTAAGTTCAGTGTGCAATTCGTTCCACGTTGCTGGGCCCTGGTATGCAAAAGAACGTTGTCCATATGATTTCATTTTCATAGTGGGAATAATGAGATTACGAGTGTCAGAAGAGGAGCGTACGTATCTTGCTGGTGTGTACACATGAGTGAGGTTGGATAAGTATGTTGGACTGGAGCCCGTCAGTGAAACGTTACACAGAGAACAAATTTTGTGTTTAATTCTGGATCGAATGGATAGTCAGTGTAGGGTACAGAGCAGGGGGAGGCGTGCTCTGATCGTGGTACTCTAAGGATGATCCGAGAACCTGTGTTTTGAACTTTTTGAAGTTCTGGAGTAGATATTGAGATGAACCAGACAGAATTGGGTTACAATAGTCCAGTCTTGAAAGTACTAAGGAACACACAAGTGTTTTAGCGGCATCAACTGAAAGTTTCTTGCGATTGGAGCTGATGCGTCTCAGCTCAAGATATGCAGCCTTGCATATGTTCATGATATGTTGGTGCAATGAGAGAGTACTGTCGAGAGTAACACCTAGGTTTCGTACTGACTGTGTGAATTTAATGTTGGTGTTGCTGATATATATTGTCTGAGGTAAAGGATGTGAATAAGAAAGTCTCTGTGTTGTAATCAGAATGGCTTCAGTTTTATCATCATTCATCTTCAGCTTGTTACATATTATCCATGAAGCAGCAGATAGGGTGAACAGACCATTTTGCTTGAGACATTATTTATGAAAAAATAAGCCTTTCTACGAAAAGGAAATTATAAGGTCAGCGACGTTAAACCACAACCTCTAACTGACGTGAGATTTCTTAGGGTTAGATTATCGCGTTACTTTATCTCTGACTCGCTGGTTTTTTTTATGCTGTGTTTATTTTACGTGTTGGTCGCTCAACGTTGGTCGTTCACCCTCTCTGCTGCTGTAAATTAACCAAAGATTTTATCCAGACCTATACGATATCTAGATCTTGGGTCATGTAAATTTATTGTTATAAATCCGAACGGAATAGCTTGTGCTTTTGAAAAGAAGTTTCTAAATTTAATCATGTTCATGTCCCCTGAACACCAAGTATAATAAATATTTTGTAAAGTATAATTATCTACTCCACTGAACACAATTAAGATATTGCAATTATCTCTGATTACTTTAGGAATTTGCGTGTATTTCTGAGTTAAATAAATTACGTCTGTATTTTTGTGACGGCCTCGCGAAAATATCCGAGCTGGATTGGATTGTTTATCCAGCATTACATCATCGTATACTACGAGATTATTGATACATCCATCAAGATCATCTATAGATGGAGCTTCATCGATTTCGGTAATAAAATCAATAGCATCATTATCAGGACACATCAGCAATTTTGCGTTTTCATTAAAATCTTTAAGTACTTCGTAACATCGTTGATCATCTACAGATGGTGCTACTAAATATAATTTATCCCACTTGAGCCATCGCATTATCAGATTAAGTAATAATTGCGTTTTACCAGACCCAGATGGGCCAACTATAATTGTTCTGATAGAATTTTGTAGCGCTGGATGATGCTTGACTGGCTCTTGTTTTCGTGTCGCTGAAAAGTCAATTATATCCATATAATAATAATATGAATTTATATTGTGTTCGATGTAGTGCGCATACGTCCGCCAGTGGATTAACGACAATAATAAAAAAAAATAACAGGCGCGCACTTACAGGCAGGTGTGTGAAATGTGGTACAAAAAAATACAAATTTATTTCATTAAAGACAGGTGGAGATATCGCTGCTTCGTTAGGTAAATTACCTGGAGCTCCATGGGCAAAGTATCTTGGTGAAAAACATTTCCCTGGATATAATTATTGTGGTCCTGGAACTCGTCTCGATATCCGACTCGATAACCAAGATCAACCAAAACCTGGAGAGTATCCAATAAACGCAATTGATCAAGCGTGTCACATTCACGATGTCGCGTATAAAAGTAAGGACCTACAACAACGACATCTCGCCGATATAAAATTAATTCATGCCATAAATAATGTTAAAGATAAATCACTTCGAGAAAGATTAGCTGCTTTTCTGGTAAAAGCTGGTATGAAAGGTAAAATAATGTTAGGGGCTGGTAATTAATCAACTGATTATTATCATAATAATGGAATCTGTTTATTATAGCCCAAGAGGATACTGGAGAGGTAAAGCAGCGATTAGTAAACTTGCTGAAGCAGCAAAAGTTTCACGTGATGTCGCTGCAGCGTGGTTAGCACGACAGGCAATATGGCAAATCTATATACCACCACCTAAAAAATTCAGTATGCACATTTTGATGTTAATACCCCTAATGATGTTCATCAAGCAGATATTTTGTTTTTACCACACGATACCATTAAAACTGGCAGACGTCAATACACATACAGATACGCGTTAACCGTCGTTGACGTTGCGAGTATATAAAGAAGCAGAACCATTATCAACTAAAACAGCGACTGAAGTTGCATCTGCGTTTGAACGCATTTATCAACGTGGTGGTCTACGATGGCCACAACTGCTACAGGTTGATCCTGGCAAAGAATTTCTTGGTGCAGTATCATCGTTGATGAAGCGACATAACGTTAAAATTGTTGCAGCGCAACGTTACAGATACGAGCAAGTGTGTTTGTTGCAGACCCAAATGAAAAATATCACTGATGAGTATAAAGTAAAACTATAAAAATACCGCAGATGTGTCGTTGTTACTGACATAATTGTATATTCTGCATCTGCCGTAGTCGCTGAAACAGCAACTATAATCGGATGATTATCAGCCACATACATAATAACACCAGTAATAGGAATTGGTGTTGCAGTTATAACCGGTGTTGCTAGTATTCTTAATATCATCGCAAAAATGAAATTCACGCGTGCGGCTGATAAATTACACGAATATACAACGTTGCTATCGACGGCAACACACGCACACGCCAAATTATCATCGCTGATATCATCAGGGCTCAATGATGGAATAATATCAGAACAGGAAATCGGAGAAATGATTAAAGGCGACCAGAAATCAATGGAAATAAAGAATAATAATAAAAGCACTATAGAAGAAAACCTTATTCTGAAGTATCATCTGCGACCGTAATGCCAATATTTAAATATTGGCATATCTTCAAAGCCCTGAATTTCCGTGACCTCGTATGCAAAATTTCCGCGCCTATTCGGTTACTTTCCTGATGTGACGTCATAGTAGCGACTCCAGCATCCCGACTGGCAGTTGGCAGCGTAAAAGACAATGCCGTTTTGCGTTGCTTACGGGTGTAATGGCACATTAAGAAAATGCTGTGTACAAATTTTTTTTTCTTTTCCAAAAGATAAAGGCATAAATAAAGTATGGATATATTATTGCAAGCGAGTCGATTTCAAACACCATACAGCACTCTGTGCTCATTACATTTCTCAAAAGAAAGTTACGAGACGAATCCTGAAAAATGGCCGCTCTAGGATACGCAAATGCTAGGCCTAGACTAAAGGTTGGCGCTGTTCCAGACATACCGTTGGATACTTTAAATCCTGGGAAAAGTGTTAAATGTGTGAGTTACGAAAATAGGCAGAGGCCGAGTAAGTGACCACAAAATGCAACAATCAATTCAGAGATCTATTATCTACACCAGCAGTGCTAAAAAAAATCTGATAGCCCGACACCCGGGGTCCCTCTAATTTTAGTTCGGGCCCATCCTGTATTCAGAGTGAGGTGGGGTTTTTCGAAAAAGAATTGTTTGCCTGAGGAAATTAATGTATTTTCAAGATGTTGACATACATGCCATAACACGGCACAATCTAAATCAATTCACCGCTGTCCTAGGTGAAATTGAGATCCGATTTTAATGAAATGGAAGCTTAGCTAAAAATAAGATTCTAAACCCCTGACACAGTCGTGTTTCGAGAAAACACAATTTTCTGTAATCTTAAAAATATTTTTAAAAAATTAAAAGAAAAACAACAAAACAAAACCCCTTTCAGTCTATGCCGGTTACATGTAGTATATAAAAACGGTAATCTGTAGCAGCAATTAAAAGAAAAGAGGTCAGGTATAAAATCAAAGTTTCACATTAATTGGCTGACAATAGAAATTGGGGGGAGGCGACTGTTGACTCCACCCCCTTGCCCCAATGTGCGAGCGCTCAAGGGACGCGCCATTTCTCCCTGTAATAAGCCTTATAATCTCCCAGGACAAGCCCCTTTTTTCTTATTCTGGTCAGCTGTGGCTAAACTGCAAAATAGCTAAAGTTTTGACTTAAGTACACAATCAATAAAGCCAGTGTGACTAATTAACAGTTAATCCTTATCCTTGCATTTATCTTGTGAAAAGGACTGCCGTTCGGACCATGTTCGACAGTGTGTGTATGTAAGCACCAGCACTTGATTGGCAAATAAACGATTCCCTATTTTGTTGTAACTTACGACGCCTACAGGACTGCATTTTTGACAGTTCAAATCTGCAATCACAAGTTACCGTACATGTGGCAACTGTTTTTCCCACGTTTTGCGTCCCACCTTATTTCCTTAAGTTTAAGTCTTAAGGCATGTAACACTGTTTACTGAATGAAAATATTTATTCTGAATTAGCTTTTTGGGGGCACATATACTGCATGCAATATTTTGTTTTATTCCTTCTTGTAATTTAATCATGGTAATTAAATTTTACATATACGGTAGAGAAATGTCAGGTGTTAACTGGCCGAGTATCTTTGGCGGAAATGGAGATGCGATTTTGTTTGCAGAATGATCATGGGATTTAAGCTATTTGGTGACAATTTTATTTTTTTTTTTTTTTTACTTTAGTACTGTTGTAGTGGTTTTAAAAAATCTGAAATTTACGTGAATAATGTTTAATCTTGACATTTTATTTATTGAAGAAAAGAACTGTAGTGTGATATTAATTATTTCGTCCAGTGCTGGATTTAGACATAGCGAGGCCCTAAGCTATGGGAAACTGTTGAGGCCCTATTTGGTATAAAATAAATTTGAGAGACCCCTTCAGACTGTGAGGCCCTAAGCTGTAGTTTGTTTAGCTTATGCCTAAATCCGGCACCGATTTCATCACTACAATATTCACAAGCGATAGAATATGGCCTCTGTTGGTTGCATACGTTATATCTATTTACGTATGGTTTGGTGTTGTTGTTTTTTTCTGAGAAATGAAATTGACTGACATATTGTAATAATCGGGAGTTCTCTGCGAAAACTCGGGAGATATTACTAGATCGGGAAGTAGGTGTGGAAAATCGGGAGGTTTTTCTCCTGGCTTGAGAGTTGACAGGTCCGGTCTTCTGGAATTTCAGTCAGGGCTTTGAGTTCATTCAAGTCACCAGCCCGGGGCCTGTGCCAAAAAAAAGTTTTCTTTGAGCACTGACCAGTTCAGTACATAAACTATTATACCAGACATGTATATATTATCAGATTTGTCAATACGCTAACTATAGCCTGCATGTAAAATACACTGTAATTGAACCATAAGAAGGAAGCTTCTTAATGTTTAAATTAATTACCTATGATTTCTGCTTTGCAGATTTATTTGTGGGTTTTTTTGTTTGAAAAACTAATCCTTAAGTTACGATCGATGAAAACCGTTCTCAATGCCTTTTACACCTCCCCGGTAATAGATATTGTTTCACACACAAGTCGGTACCCGTTCTAGTCTCTTCACCCAGAATTCAGTATTATCTCTCAGTGTTTCAGTGTTGGATGTACATTTTCAAAATATTAGTCCTTAGGTGGTGTGTTGGGAGTAAGTAATGGATGTGTCATTTATATATAATACGACTGAATCTCATCCTTCCTAAATGAATTTATTGCATTGTGGTAAATTTTTAATTTTTACATTGGGCACCATCAATTAATCCTTATCACATTTTTGCACGGCACACAATGTATAATTATTTATTTTAAAATTACATTGCTTTTTTAAAATTCTTAACACACAGTTCAACAGATATAGTTATGAGCATCTCTCGGAAATAAATTCAACTTTTTAATGTGCAACCCAAATCTGGTCTCCTCCTGTCTGTCTCGCTCGCCATGTTTCTGTTTCTATTCGAGGACTGGCTAGTATTGCGTCACGGGACCACGTGATCTGTCGTCTCATCAAAACTCGGAAAAACTCGGCAATTTACGGAATCGTCGTTTCTTGCGCGCAATATAATCACTACCCGCCTACGATATGTAATTTATAAATATTACAGTCGAATTAAAATTTGTAGAGAATTACATACACAAAAGGAAATTTTTTATTTCTGGTCTCCTTTAAGGTTTAATATGAGGCAATTGGAAACCAAACCTCTTTGTCTACTGACAAAGTCAGAGATTTAGGTCCCTAATTTAAATCGGGATTTAAATAATACTGTAGCAAAATCAATCCCTGATATTGCTAGAACAAATCGTCGCTAATACAGCATCGCCAACAACCACGATGATATCAGCGAGCTCAACCAATCCTGAGTTTGACGTTAACTTTCCAACTGCAATTCCAGCCAAGGAAATATCGTTAGCGCAATTGCGAGTACATTACAGCTGGCAAAATATTAGATCAAAGTCATTCGGTGGGTTGCAAGCAAATAACTCATTAGTGTCTTCTTATAAAAATAAATCTAACGGAACCCCCGATTGGCAAGTTGTTGGTATTCCTACGGGCAGTTATCAAATATAACAGATCAATAGTGAATTCCAACGTAGGATTAAATCTATCACAGGAAAAGAATCCAAGATCGCTATCACGGTTCGTGAGCCATCGTTATCAGCAGCAATAGAAATATCAACGCCTGACTACAGCGTAGATATATATCAATTATCGATAAGAACTGTGTTAGGATGGCCAGAGATAACACATCAAGGACCACAACACCCTCAACTATCTGATTATGTCTCAAACAGGAAAGCGTACCGTGAAAGTACTCCAGATTATTATAGGAGTTCTCGGCCGTGGAGAGCAATAGAAGCTAACCCCGGCAATGGTAGATTCAGTGTTTATGAATATAATATCACCCCGGACGGCAAAGTTCTCCCCGAAAACAATGTTATGGGAATATCCCATCGGCGATGTACCATGTACCGAGGATGATATAAAAATATCATTCGTTAAAATTAATCGCGAGCACAAACGAATGAGCGACAAACTACACCAGTCATTCCCCCGTTATATAAACGAGTACCTTCCGAGGAAATCATCAAGCAAAGAGAACACCTGGACCAAATTGCAATGGACTCGAGACTGTTCATCAGCCTTATGCAGGCTGTAATTGCGGTTCATGATAGCACTAAACAATTATTCCTGAACAAATATTCGTTGTCAAAGGCAGATCTGCCAACATTTAAACTTCCTGGATTTAACGTCGACGAGCTGGAGACAAACGTCAACGATATCATCGATGGATACTATCCCAAAATCATTGCCGCATGGAGAAAAATATCCCCTCCTCCGAATATTCTCAAGTATAACAATGATCCAGACAGCAGTGGTCGTCATATATCACCAGGTGTTGTCAATATTGCATCAACGATCGCAGCCAGTCTTGTATGTGATGCAATCGATGGCAGTTATTAAGTAGATCTTGAAAAATCCAGACAAGCACAGCAGGGATATATTCTATACACGTTCACCCCTGAAGTCCCCCTGGATTTTTTATTGTGTCAGTACCAGTTAATCCGGTTTATCTACGATGTCATAATCCGCTGTTATCAAGGATACATTTTACACTTACACTTACTGACCAAAGTGGACACCTTCTTGATTTAAGAAATGAATTTTTGACAATAAGTGTGTATGTGAGATCCTGACCTGACTGATTTTTAAATCTCCTAAAATAATTTAAATCAGAATAAAAAAAAAATAATCTGAATCTGTATAAATATTATGATCTGATTCTGTATAAATATCATAATCTGAATAAAAATAAATATCACACGCAATATTATTCGTGTTACAACTTTCAGTTTCACTTTCACAATCCCCCTTGACTTTCGTCAAGGACTCTGTAAGGGATAAAGTCAAGGACTCCGTCAAGGTGTTCACAATCGTACATAAATTTTTTCAACTGTCTTACACGTGAACTCACAATCTTTTTTGTTTCGTATTCGTGTGATAACTCTGATCTAACTTTTTCAATCGCCTGTTCGAGTGAAATACATTTCCGGATGCTTTTATCATCATCGACATAAAGTAGTGATTGTTTCATTGTTTGTTGGAGTAATTTAATAAACCTGTCTTCGGTTGCTAGTTTGTGGCGTCCGTCATAATTTCGTTCTTGTAATATTTCAAAATCATTTGTGATTTTTTTCAGGATTCAGTTGATCAGAAAAAAAGTTCTATATCATCATCATGTAATTTTTTAATCTAAGAAATAATTGCATTAATCATTAATATTTTCGGAATTCATTATATAATAAATATTTATTTAAAATAAAAAAAACAAAAAAATAGATGGTAAGAATGATAAGCAATTTGCCGTTCCATGGAGTCCCTTCATTTGCCAGTATTTGCCGTTCCATGGGTTCCCGTCGTCATTTGTCAGTATTTGCCGTTCCATGGGGTTCCTTCAATGAGGCTCTGGCTGACAGTTCTTTTTATTGGGCACCCTTCATGAGGCTTTTTTCTTTCTGGCTGACATTATTTCTGAATGTTTTTTTTTTATGGGGCACCCTTCATGAGGCTGAGTACTCATCACTCCTAATGTCTATTTTTGGGGGTTCCTGTTTTTCAATTTTGTGCACACCTCCCCCCCCCAAATCAAACCTCGGCGAGTGCAAAATAGGACCCACCACGTTGTTCAACATGGTGGGGAGATGTGCATGAATTTTATTATTATATTTTTCTTTTGAATTTCTCCTTAGGCTAAAGCCCCCCAATTATTATGAAAATGCAATTATCGCCAACCGCCGACAAATTTGTTATTCACGGGATTCAAACTCCACACGTCGAGTATGAAAATCCGCAGCGTAAGTGCTAGACTACGGATCATTCTTGCGATTATATGGTTTAGACATTATTATGAAGAAACCTATAGAAGCTCACTAGCAGACGATTTTACCTGGATACCGGACAACCTGGCAGTTTCTCCTACATGCGATCACCAAAATTTACCATTTTTTAACAGGGCATATTGAAGTAAAGTCAACTTATAAATCACAAATAATAGACTTGTTACAGTGTAGGTTGATGCGTCATCAGTTCCTCGTTGAATTTTATGAATCAAGAATATTATTCCGGCTTTAGAATTCTGAATAATTTCCACTAAATGTCTTTGTCCAAGAATTTTATAAGCACTGGTATTTTCCAGGGAATATAAATTATTAAATCCAAAAAATAGAAGAATCAATCTGGCATCAACAATAAAAACACCTTGAGCTCTGAAGGTGTAAACTACGACTGACTATTTCACTATAAAACTTCAGTTTTAGCCCCAGCTAAAACGTAATTCAGACCCACGTGATGGGGTCACGTGATCACTTAACCCGAACAACGCAGTAAAATAATATGTCAATTAGCACGTAGGCTAGTATAGCCTTAGCTATGAATCAATGATTCCCACACTGGTAATGAATTTTTTTTTTTTTTTAAAAATTTACAACAGAGGTGACGCAAGCCAAGAATGACCTTGATTACGACCAATGATTTTCACTCTGTTTACCAATTCTGAACCAAGGTCAGGAACTAGGTCAGCTAAAAATATAATGTAGCAATAGTGATTATTTACTAGAACTGAACTGAATTTTCTAGAAAAAAAAAAGTCAAATCCAGTGAATAAAGTTATTATTACAATAACATGTAATAAAATAAAAATAAAATAAAAAAAGAATTTAAAACTAACATGCAAGCAATTAAATTACATATACGTAACACTTGAAAACATAACGTTCTCATGCGAATATGGCGACCGTGTTACTAAAGAATTTCCCGTTTAATTAGAAACGCCAAACAACTTGACAATGTTTGGGGCCCGCTGGAGACAATCTGGTTAGACATTATACATTGATGAATGAAATGACTAAGTTTTGTGCATTCTTTATATCCTGGATGCTTTTTTTTTTTTCAAATTGGTGGGGTGTGTGTGTGCAAATATATTTTTCTTTTTAAAACTTGACAACTAAAAATGAAATATGTCCATTAGCACTGGACAAGTCACAGTTCTGCATTATAGATTGCACTGATGCATAATCTGAAAAACCACTTCCATTAATTAATCCATATAGTCTCGCTCGGTACGTTTGAGAAACTGATAGCTGTGATAATTTACATGGATTTAGATGTTCGCCGTTATTAGAATTAAACAAAAATTGTATTTATAATACTTGACCGTGTGATTTTCATCACAAAGTATACAATCTTCCTTTCTTGGAATGTTTGTCATTTGCCATTCTATTGGTACACTGTGATTTGAAGTTCTAAATTAGCATAACTGATTTGAAATTTGTTAGCCAAAGAAACAAAATGATGGGATTTAAAGTTTGATTTTAACACAATCGATATGTAGTTCAACTCGAGGAATCTTTATTTACTATCCCAGGCTTGACTATAATTGTGTTAAAGTTAATTATATATCTCTGATACAGCTTTCGTTACTTTTATATCTTAAAAGTATGATAAAGTTTAACAGGTTTGTAGGTCATCAATCAGTCAGGAATAAATCCAGGTTTGCAGAGTCTGAGGAAATAGAGTATGTTATCCTCCAGATGTAATTCAAATCGACCCAGTACATTTAGAAAGCATCATTGCATAATTTTTCATGGCTGATTAAGACGATAAACATTTCTTGCTTCCTGTGCATTTAAATGTGTTGGAATAATTGCAAGGGTTTCACTCCTTTTAGAAAGATTGAACTGGACAAAAAAACGTTGTCTGTTTATATTTTCTTAGGGCAATGCTGTAACTTGCAAGAACCAGGGCGAGTGCAAAGTTCATAAAAACGAGGCAGACAGTACATTTCAATATATTTATTTCAACGTTTATATCTTCTAAAATGTGTAGTTATGTGGATAAAAACTGTACATAAAATACATTTGATCATTTTCCGCCACTTCAAGTGGATGCATCTATACGGAATAGAATATGAACAAATATATAAGCCTTATTAATAATATCAATGAGATTACAAATCAATGGTAACCCTTAACTTTTGGATCGTAAAATGTAAAAAGGTCAATTATTTATTTATAAATCAATCGCAACCCGCCTTACTGAGCTCAATGTCCTCCATCTCCTTCGTCACAATGCGTATTATAACCGACGTGACCGCCTCCCATGCATTCTTGGTGAATTTGTCCATTTTACTACCGAGAGTATCCTCCAAAAATGTCAGGAAAACATCTAAAACGTCCTGAAATTGAGTAATCGTATATATATATATATATATATATATATATATATATAGGTATATACTACTTATATATATATATATATATATATATATATATATATATATATATATATATATATATATATATATATATATATTCTTTTAGATTCGTCACATTTACTGTTCAAATAACAACAATTCTAGTTTGTTGGCGCAAATATGAATGTATGATTCTATCAGAATGAATCCAGTTTAACTGAATCTGCGGCACATTTGAAAATTGATGCCAACCCATCCCACGGAGATTACCGCTTTTGCAGATTTTCTATTTTTACACCACCACCACCAATAATAATAATAATAATAATAATAATGGCAACAACATTTTACAATAAAATAAGATGCTCCTTTTAAAAACGAAATACGAGTATCGTCCAAAATTGTCAGGAAAACCGCATAAACGTCCTGCAATGGAGTAATATATCTATATATCTATATATATCTATATATCTATATATCTATATATATATATATATATATATATATATATACGCAATATTGATCATGCAAGTATCCAGTATTAACCATAAAAATGTAATTTACTGCGACAGATTGTCTCAATCCAAACCTGTTCTTAAGACAGTTATATTCATATGATCAACTTAAGGAAGTGAAGTGAGTTTATGTAAAGGGGTGGGGGTTAGCTCGTACCGAATTGAGTGTTTAATGTTGTAAAGTTCGATTCTGGAGCAAGTATGGTATATAATAAAAAGAAATTTCCTTTCCCTACGCTAATACCGGATATATTTCATCATCTCGTAACATTTTATATATATATATATATATATATATATATATATATATATATATATATACAAAGAAAATGACTGATTTTGTGTGTAATTTGACATGCAATACTGATGATGCAAGTGTGCAATATTTACTACTCTGGACCTGATTATTTATTATGCATCTTTGTGAGAATTCTACCTTCACCTCGTCTCATTTCCTTCTTTAACCATGTGTGTGTGTGTGTGTGTGTGTGTGTGTAGACGAATTCTTCTTTGAATTCGCAAGAATGGCAAGTAACATCACATGACTTACTACTGGTGTTGCTAAAAGCATAGATGTCAATTCGCTGGTAGTGGTTATTAAAGGATTCAGAAAATATTGTTAGAATAATGAGCTGAGTTCTCATTAAGATGCTTACAAAAATAGAGCTACATAACCAGATATCATTATCCTCATCAGATGCCTTTATTTAAAGACGATATCATGTTTAGCATTAACTTTAATCTCCCATGTGGTCCTCACTGATTACAAACTATATATATATATATATATATATATATATATATATATATATATATATATATATATATATATATATATATATATATATATATATATATATATATACACACATCAGCTAAAACTATCAGTCTTGTTTAAAGTCTGATATCATTCATTTAAAACAATATAATAAAGGAAAATATGTGCATATAATACAATCTGACTATCAGCCTGAATATGGTTGGACTTGAATTTATTGTCAGAAATTTTAATTTGAATAGGTATATGATTCTATGGACTCGATACAGACAGAGATTTACTCCGTTAGGACCAGCGAGATCGTAGAATCAACGACACTGTTTGGGAAATAGTAGGTAATTTTAATATTGAAAACATTTCAGACCATGGCGTGAAAATAAGCTAAAATTAAATCGGCAGCCCTTTTTTGCAGTTTGAGCGGTGAGTTCTATTTGTTAGAGAAGACGTGAGAAAAGAGTGTAAGATTTTAAAATGTATAGAACATTAATTTCTTCAAAAAATATCTCGATCAACGTAACTAAAGGCCTATTAGAAATCTTTAAAGACAAACCCCAGTGATTTTACATATGTTAACAGCAAATAGTCACTCATTCATTATTTTAATCAAGGAAGTTTGATATGAGTGCTTTTGTATGAATCCAGATTGAGATCAAAGTAGAAAATTTTGTTTATTGAGATAACTCAGTGGGTGGTTAGAAATGTGTTTCTCAGTTATTTTTTTAATGATGGGCAAGATAGAAATAGATACATAATTTGATGGGTCAATCTTGGGTCCGCCATTATGAATAGAAAAACGTTGGCTTGCTTCAAGGCATCGGGGAATACAGCAGCTTCTAAATAATTATTGACGAGATCTGTGAGAAAAGTTATATGTACAGAAAGCTTTAATATTTTTTGAACTAATTCCATCTAGCACGTTACCTTTTTGTATAAAAACTGAAAATAATACTATAAACTTCATGAATATAGATTCTACCTTCAACAAATTAAATGTCAGAAGGAACTCGTTCTGCTACAAAATCAGACAAAGATGAAAAGTCATGTGGAGTACAAATAACCTCTTCGTTTAGGCGATTACTAACAGATACGAAAAATGTATTCATCCTATCTGCAAGTTCGCATTCATGATGTACATTTTCATTATTTCCAGCAATTTCATAAAGGATAGATGAACAATTCTATGCGTTAATGTCTTTGATATGCTTCTAGATTAGACGGCTCTCCTCTTTATCAGAAATTAAACTACAGTAATATTTTCTATTATGGTCCTTAATATCATCCATTGCTGTGTTTCACCAAGTTACAATTCTGCTAATCTGCGTTTTGGTGATCCAATTCGTGCTAATTACTAGCTAGTTTTATATCATCAGTTCTTCATTCCGGTTGTGTGTCACTTAACCCTTTTTGAATTTCGATGAAGCACGTTTATTAAATAAGCATCAAAATGAGTCAGACCAAACTTTTAACGCATTGCCCTGATCGAGTGATAAAAAGTATGCGTCCTTGAACACTGAAGATGGTTCACAAAGGAACGAATCACAACAATTGATTTAGTTTTTGGTTTTGTGGCGTTTAACACAGTTTTCAGCACACAATAGTCTCCACCACCATGATATTTCATTCAAGTGTGTGTGTGTGGTATATATATATATATATATATATATATATATATATATATATATATATATATATACCATATATATATATATATATATATATATATATATATATATATATATATATTATATATAGTATATATATATATAAGATATAGATATATATTATATATATATAGATGTATATATATATATATATATATATATATATATATATATATAATACATAACTGAGGTGCTCCGATAAAATATCGGAAGGATTTACAAATTTACAATCAACAACAACATTATGGCGGCTAGTGTATTCAGTTGAGTAAGAACCCGGGAAGGCCCCGATATTAACCACGTAGCACGGGAAACTACTGACAAGCTTTCTCTCACATCTATGTTGGTTGAGCAGAGACTCGAACTCACACCAACAGAAGTGATATGTGTGAGTGATCTGTAAAGGCGAGAGCCGTAGACAACTCACTCACCCATGACCCCTCAAAATGATTGAACGATCTGTATATACTATCTTTATAAGTACTGTTATATGGATTGTTGAATTAGTTTCGCAACACGCAAACCCATTAGTTGTCATTTAGAGCAATGGCAGGATAGAATGTTTTCGGTATATGCAATTAAGGTATATGTCTCGGCTACCCTTGTTGGGCTTTTAACAATTTGGATAAGGTTATGAGATATAATCCACTTTTTTATTCAAACGAGCTATCTTGAATCAACTTAGAACTATAGCAGGGTAGAATGTTTCGGTCAAAGACTGGGTGAGTAGAGTAAATATGATCGATTAAAGCATATCTCGACTATCCGTGCTGAGTAATTAACAAGTTGGATAAGGCTATGAGAGAGAATGTATTTTTTTGTTATTCAAAGGAACTTTTTTAAATCCACCATAATGAGATACGTCATATTAGACATGGAGAGTAGCACGTTAAATTTCAGTTTCGAAAATGTCACTTCAAGTAGCTCAGAAAGGTGAAGTTGTGTTGCAGGGACTGATGTAAGGCTCCACTGAAATGTGAAGTCGGGGTCGGACAGGGGACGGGGTTTCAGCCTCCCCTTCCCTCGGCTAATAAAAATCGTACACACACAACAATACAGTCACTTGCCACTTTAAATTTGACCATTTTAATCTTGTATACGATTATTGTTTATTATGCACACTTTGAGTAACTAGACACATATATTTTTTCTTCGGTGCCCTTTCAGGAAAAATCAGGACCCTGTTGAAATTTTGAACCCCACCCACCCACCCACCCCACCCCCATCCACAACAACACTTGACCTGATCCGGCACTGGAAGTTGTAGTGTAGGAACTGATGTAAGGCTTCCCTGAAATGTGAAGTTGTAGTGTAGCGACTGACGTAAGGCTTCCCTGAAAGGTGAAGTTGTGTAGGGACTGATGTAAGGCTTCCCTGAAAGGTGAAGTTGTAGTGTAGGGACTGATGTAAGGCTTCTCTGAAAGGTGAAGCTGTGCAGGGACTGATGCAAGGCATCCCTAAAATGTGAAGTTGTAGCGTAGGGACTGATGTAAGGCTTCTCTTAAATGTGAAGTTGTGTAGGAACTGATGCAAAGCGCCCTAAAATGTGAAGTTGTAGTGTAGGGACTGATGTAAGGCTTCTCTGAAAGGTGAAGTTGTAGTGTAGGGACTGATGTAAGGCGTCTCTGAAAGGTGAATTTGTAGTGTAGGGACTGATGCAAG
This sequence comes from Megalonaias nervosa, assembly GCA_016617855.1. Taxonomy (NCBI): domain Eukaryota; kingdom Metazoa; phylum Mollusca; class Bivalvia; order Unionida; family Unionidae; genus Megalonaias; species Megalonaias nervosa. The sequence goes on along the minus strand of JAECUM010031273.1, from coordinate 7,215 downwards.
GCTTCCCAGAGAGATCAAGTTCTAGTGTTGGGACTGATGCAAGGCTTCCCGGAAAGGTGAAGTTATAGTGTCGGGACTGATGCAAGGCTTCCCAGGTTGTAGTGTCGGGACTGATGTAAGGCTTCCCTGAAAGGTGAATTTGTAGTGTCGGGACTGATGTAAGGCTTCCCAGAAAGGTGAAGTTGTAGTGTAGGAACTGATGCAGGGCTTCCCTGCAAGGAGAAGTTGTAGTGTCGCTATTTATGTAAGGTGCGCCTGGAATCATTCGACATCATATCCATGCCATAAAAACTAAATGTAAATCATTCTAGCACGAGTGTAGAAATACCATTTATCCGTTGTCATTTCCCTCCTCCCCCTTTTCTCTCCAATGTAGTCTAGATTTTATATATATATATATATATATATATATATATATATATATATATATATATATATATATATATATATATATTCTTACTTATTTTGATCGTTTGGACGTCGTTTGACATGTGCGAGTTTGTCACGTTAGCTGGTTGCCAATACTGCAATTTCTCGCGCCAACTAAAAACACGATTGTTATGCTCATCCCGGGCAGACTGTGACAGTAGCCTTTGTTATATGTTCACCTTTGAATAAAATATTGCTTACTTGTGAATACCGATGACTGACTAACGACAAAGAGTGGCCATTGTATATACCGTCTGCCTAGTTCAAACGTTTGCTGAAGTACTCAGGAATGAGTTTGAACCTGCTGGTTCAAAAAAGGTCTTCTAGTTAAAAAGCTATTTCCTCATTAAGGTGCAAACTTTAAACATAGAAAGCCGTCTAGGTTAATTGTTTTAAATATGTTTGTTTATACCAATAAAGGCGTCGCGTCCAGCAATGAAATAAATCCTAAAATGAATTAACCAGCAATATAGCCAAACATTTTGAACCTAAGAGGTTATAACAAAGAGATGACCCGCAAAATTTCAATTTCAGGCTTAGGGACCCATTTTGGTCATTACACCATTATTCTGGCAATATGACTTCAAATGAGCATGGCAGAATATACTTATTGTAATTAATGATAACCGACAGGAATACCTAAATTGCCTTATTGTAATTTCAAATAAGTGAAAATATTTAATCAAATGCCACTAAAACAAACAATTTATTTTGTTAGTTTCCAAAACATCACCAAATATTTACTAAGTTGAACATTAACATTCAAATATGAGTTGACCCCTTAAACATATAGTCGTGAAGTTGAGGTTGCTTTCCAGTAACGTAAATGACCAATATGGTTTGAGTACATAACCAGAGACATCTCTGGCTGTGCTCTCCTGTATATCTATGGGGACGAGGTCTTTATAGTAACTTTAAAATATTTTGAACTTTTCATTTTTAGTAACGTTTTAGAAACTAACAAAGAATTACTCGGTTGTTATAGTGGCATTTAAAAAAAAATATTTATATCTATTATTGTCAATTATCATACTGCATTCTGTATTCCAATCTGTTACAATAATTACATTGTAGTGTAATGGCTAAATGGGAACGTAAGCATTGAGAAAAATTTTCAACTACTGTTATCAAATAAATATCGTGCTGTATAATCAAAAAGCTTATAAAACCGATCATGATTGTTTAATTGCTTATACTTCCACAACAATGCTTTGATGCTAACATTAGACTGGTTTATATCGCCGCGTAATTTGCATTACACGAGGAGCTGATGATTCACGTACACACAATGTATGAACTACTTACTATTTTCAAAAGTCTGATTTTACATTAGTTTTCTCATATGTAAACTAGTAACACACACCTTAAAGTTTTGCGGTTGGATACCCCTCCTATGGTGGTTTATGGCAAGCTTCTGTATTATACTGACTAGACACTCAGCGTCATCCAGGCTGTCTATCATCCCGGTCACCCCGTGCATGAAGTTTGAGGCATGTGCCCGCAGTTTACCCGATTTTTCCACCTCACTGAGAGGCATTCCATTGAACGTCTTGAAGAAGCTCAGGGCGACAGGTAGAGTTTTGAAGAGTCTAAAACAGACGGAGACTGTCATTAATTTCAAATACTAGTAAATCGTGCGTTCTTTTGGGGTTTTGCAAGTGAAGTATCTTACTTATATTTTGCGTCATATGTCGCGGAATTTTCAAGGTAAAGTATTCCATAAACGATGTAGTCTTCTAGTTTGGAAAAGAGACTATTTTTTAACATAAAGACTTGGACATATAAACAACTCAAAATATAAACAATGAACTGCTTCGAAATAATGACAGAACAATTAGCTAATGAAAAGAACCTTTCTGGAATTTTAAAATATTTCTTTATTTTATTTCCCTCTATTGACACTGTTGTGCAACAAGGAAAGTTAATTCAGTGCAAAAGTTTATTTTAAACTGTACTGAATATTTGGAAAATTAAATTTACACGTTAATATTTCGCAATAGAGCTGGGTACCACGAACAATTTCGTACCACGTTAACCCGTGGTATTTCTGAATGTACCGTGATACGTACCACGGTATACCGCAATCATATTATGGACCAACAATTCAATCTTCTGGGACTGGGGCCTAAGACTTGTTTTTTTCATTTCCGCCTGTCAATGGCTGGAAAAATATTTTTCTCTGATTGATAGAAAAATAGCACATATTATATTCAGGATATTATTTAGGAAAATAATATTAATTATCTTGAGAGAAAGAAAAGAAAATATTTCAGCTCAAAAGAAAATCACAGCTTCCCCCCCCCCCTCCAAAAAAATCAAGTTGTCAACACGTTGTATTAGATGAATTTGCTACCTGTTTGTTAAATGGTGTATACGCTGCATTGAAGTGGGATGATTAGTGTTACACTATAACTGATACTGTGAAATACATCGTGCTTCATTAGGGATCCTATTGATAAAAAGAGACTGTTGATACTTAAATCTACAATTTTTTAGCTACACTATTGATATAATAAGCAGGGAAACTTTGAGTGGGATGCCATCCACAAAGCAAGATATTTATCAGAGTGGGTCAGTAAACATAAAACGCATTTCCTCAGCAATAGAGAAAATATTTAGTGGCCTGGAGAAATTACGTGCAGTTCAGACAGGAAACAATGTAATACATATACTTAGAACATTCACATACCCTATTAAAATACTAAAACATGACATTTATTTTTATATATTTTCACGAGCCTATAGTCATAAACTAAGTAACAGAAAGAAGCAAAATCAGCAAGTTTTGTAAAACTTAACAAATAATTTAATTATCAAAGTTATAACTGAAAATGTGGGAGGAACTTGCAGTTTTAAGAAGTGAATCCAAAATAATCCGGAAAAAGTTCCATTAAATTCCAAAAGAACGAACAGTTCCGTATAAATTTCAAAACCGGAAATGTACTGGTCCGCCAAGAACCGTGACGTTGTCAAAATGACGTTGTCCAGAACTCCTTTGAATAATTCTCAATAGTTCCAAAATATTATAGTTCAGTGAGAACTTTCTCTTTCCACTTAACTGTCCAAACAAATATTTTTCCTATCAAGAATTGATGTTACAACAGAACTCAAGAAATAAGAATAACTCCAAAACAGGAACGAATCTGATTGCACAGTTCTCTCCTTATATACACCTTCAAGAGTCTGTTACGACTATATGTCGAAATACACCCCACGTGACAGATCTTACTACTCCATCTAATATTTCAAAATGTCTGTTCACGTGACCTAACTCATGCAGTAGGAATCAATCGAGTCTTCTACGATACCACCTGACTGATCTGTCCAATGCGAAAGGGCCGAATCTTGTCAACATATTTTACTAATAATTCTATTATTAATAACAGTCAAGTACGTAAGCATCTATTAATAGATCCTATGCAATTTTACGTTCTTTAATATCTTAAAATAGATCCTCTGTAGGTACACAAAATCCAACTATATGGATCATCGCTACAATTTACAATCATAAATAAAAATTAAAAACATTTGACAAAATCATTTATCAAGAGTTACTCTGTGTGTGTGTGTGTGTATGTGTGTGTGTGTGTGTGTCTATATATATATATATATATATATATATATATATTAATCCAATATGTTTTCGAAAGTTGGATTTGGTCTGATTATGTTTCACAACATTCACAAACATATGACTAAAGGATCACAAATATAATTATATTTGTAATATGCACCATTAATTGTTGACAGATGCAACCGTTATGTAAAAAGAACAATTTTTTAAAACTATATTGACGTGAATATTGAAAACATTCTTTTAATATCTGTTAACTCGTAGCAAGATTTGTTGGGAATTTCCGTACATTCCTTACTGACGAAAACTATCGACGCACCGGTACAGTGAAAAAGTACTGTGGTACATACCACAGGCAAAATATACCGCGGTAAACCGGTACACTGGTAATACTGCGCAGCTCTATATTGCAATAGACAATGACAGCGTCCTGGATCGTTCTTCATCCATCAACGATGAAACCATCAGCCGTCTCCCCCAATTACCCATCAAAGAAGCACTGGATTACCCTCCAACCTTGCTTGAGACATAGAAGCGATACATCTGCTCTCCAGTGGCAAAGCCCCTGGCTCAGACTCCATCCCAGCAGAAGTCTACAAGGAAGGGGGCATAGCCCTGATAGAAAGGCTCCACGAACTGTTTTTACTGATGTGGAAGCAAGAGACAATCCCCCAGGAATTCAAAGATGCTTCCATAATCCACCTGTACAAGCGCAAAGGAAACCGACAGGCCTGCGACAACCACCGGGGTATATCCTTGCTCTCAATCGCGGGAAAGATACTCGCCAGAATCCTACTGAACCGCCTCACTACACACCTTGACCAGGGACTCCTGCCAGAAAGCCAGTGTGGATTCCGGAAAGAACGTGGGACTATCGACATGGTGTTTGCTGCAAGGCAGCTACAAGAGAAATGTCAAGAGCAAAACGCCGACCTTTTCTCCATCTACATCGACTTGACAAAGGCCTTTGATACTGTCAGCAGAGAAGGACTGTGGAAGGTAATGGCCAAGTATGGGTCTCCGAAAAAATTTATATCCATTTATATCCATGGTGCAGCATTTCCACGACGGCATGCAGGCATGAGTCCAGGAAAATGGAGAGACATCTGAACCATTCCCAGTAACGAATGGCGTCAAGCAGGGTTGTGTTCTGGCACCGACACTGTTCAGTCTATTGTTCTCCGCCATGCTGACTAATGCTTTCAGAGACGGAGATGTTGGAGTCGGCATCAGGTACCGTACAGATGGAAAACTGTTCAACCCTAGGAGGCTTCAAGCGAAAACCAAGGTTATGACAGACACCATCAGGGAGTTCTTATTTGCTGATGACTACGCCCTCAATGCTGGCTCAGAAGCCGACCTGCAATGCAGCGTTGACAAGTTCTCCAGCTCCTGCACAAGCTTTGGTCTCACCATCAGTACTAAGAAGACTGAAGTACTGCATCAGCCGGCCCCGGAAAAGCCCTATGTTGAGCCCAACATCACCGTCAACAGCCAAAAACTCAACGTAGTGAACCACTTCACCTACCTTGGCAGTACACTATCACAGAGCGTCACCATTGACGACGAGGTGAACCTCCGCATTGCCAGAGCCAGCGCAGCCTTTGGCAGACTGTATGCCAACGTCTGGAATAGAAGAGGCATCAGCATCACGACCACACTAAAGGTCTACAGGGCAGTTGTGCTCCCCACACTACTTTACGCATGCGAAACGTGGACGGTGTATCAACGCCATGCCAGGGAGCTGAACCACTTTCACACCACAAGTCTCAGGAAAATCATCAACATCAAGTGGCAGGACAAGGTTCCAGACACCGAGGTACACGCCCATGCAGGTCTCCCCAGCATCCACACCATTCTGATGCAAGCACAGCTACGCTGGGAGGGACATGTTGTACGCATGCCAGACCACCGGCTGCCTAAGAGAATCTTCTATGGCGAGCTACAGCAAGGACAGCGATCCCACGGAGTTCAGATGAAACGCTTCAAAAACAAACTGAAAGCTGCACTGAAAGCGTTCAACATAAATCCTGATTCATGGGAGCAAACAGCCAGCGATCGAGTCACTAGGCGTTCCTACGTGCACAAAGGCTCCAAGTTGTGCGAATCTAGCAGGACTGCAGCTGCAGAGCTGAAGAGGCAAGCCAGAAAAGCACGTGCCAGCAACCCTCCTGGAGATGTCCCACTCATCCCTTGTCCCTTCTGCAACCGAACCTTCCGTGCAAGGATTGGCCTCATCAGCCAATTGTGCACGTACAGAACAGAACCAGCCCCTCCAACCCAATGATGACTAGAGTGGTCTTCGTCGACTCGACGGACGAACGAGAAGATATTGCAATATCATTTTGTCGAGTAGACGTTAATTGTTGGCGAGACATAAATAAGTTCTCAAATTGCATAAGGTGAACTTCATGTTTTAACATTAACAATAATTATTTGATCATTTGCTCACAGCCAGGTGTATACAGTGAGTATCGAATGATTTAATAAAATTATATAGTGCATACTTTGGTTTAAGCTAACATTTCACGTGTATACGATATGCGCATATTTTGTTCGTTTGAGGCATTTCCCCATCCGCCTGGAATTGCTATTGAAAGCGATTGATCGCATCCGTATCTTTACATGCGGCATCGTATGCATTTTTACAGCTATCGCGACTTTGGCCGTATCCTTATTAGCATACACATTCTTACATATGGAATCTTAGCTTTACACTGCCAGCGGTATAAGTGTGTGTGTGTGTGTGTGTGTGTGTGTGTGTGTGTGTGTGTGTGTGATTTGGATTTTTAATGTAACTAACAATCTTTCGTAATTTCGCTACAATGTCTGCAGTGTGGCAGTTTATAGTGATGTCTAGCACTGGGGTATCATGCCGCAGACATGTAGCATGATGTCCCACCCAGTCACATCATCCTGTCACCAGGCCCACCAGCCCTAACACTAACCTCTTAATGCTGAGCGCCAAGCGAGGCAGCTGCTAATACCATTTTCATGTCTTTGGTATGACTCGGCCGAAGCTCGGACCCGCGACCTCCCTCATCGAAGGCGGACGTTCTAAGCACTTATGTCACCGGAACGGTGCGCCAGTGGTGTAAATAGTAACTCATATTGAATATAATCGTCTGCGAACAACATGGCGCCAAAAGGCAAATAACAACGCAATTACCCCACCCACCCACCCTCCCTCTCTCTCTCTCTCTCTCTCTCTC
>JAECUM010031272.1:0-33737 GCA_016617855.1 Megalonaias nervosa | reverse complement strand
GAATGGTAAGATTAAAAGTTGAATTAAAAAAATGTTAAATCTTTAATCTTAATTTGGCAACATTAAACCTGGAAATAATCATTATTTATCTAAGATCTGAGTCATTTGAAAAACAAACCAATGGAAAACTGGAGTGACACACTTTACCAACCTTGGTATAAGCTCCAGTATGTTGCTACTTCCTACGATGCACAGCGTGTTATTTAGAAGAATAAAACAGTTACATTTGTGTTCAGCAATTCCGATGAAGTTTGACCCCCGTTAAAGTATGGTCAGAATTCTTCCTTCAACAAATGAAGATGACATTTTAATTATTGAATACTGAACCACCCATATATGAGTTGTAATATCAACCATCTGCAAATAGAAAATTGAACCCATGATAACCGAACCAAGCTGTATTACGTTCCGATACGATTGTATTACGTTTGGGCACGGTTTTAATACGTTCTTGTAAGGTTTGTCTACTGTTTGGATAACGCCAACTATTATAAACTTATCAAGAGGTTTTTTCTCATAGGGATGGATGGGTTGAGAAGCAATTCCCGCTTGATTAGCAATTGCAAAATAAAACTAGGTGAGCATATTTTTTTAATATCCGCATAAAATGCATGTATCGACTGGACATAGCTTAAATGTTAATGACATCTACTTAACAATAAATATTGGAAGACGTCCTTAAATAGATTCATGAAACCGTGCATCATTTAGATGAATTATAGAAACATATCATGGAAAGAGAAATATAAGTTGTACTTTTGCTTTCTTTTGCACATTGGTAAACCATGATTATGAAGAAACAAAACGATCTTTTCACACATTAACGAGACGTATTACCGTCATTCCCCTATATCTAAACCGCAGACAATCATAGACAACCCAAAAGGAGTGACTATCACTCACGTTAGCAGCGAAAAGTTTCCTGATTTAAAATACTAAAGTATTATTAACGGCAAATGGCGGGTGGGGTTAAAACTAATTGAAGGAGGAAGATGAAAAATGGTTTGACATGTCAAGTTCACGCAGTCGTTAAGTTCGTTCAGTATTTTTGTTTCATCGTAGTATTAACAAATGTAAGAAAATATGAAAAATTATGTAATCATTAATTTAATATTTCTTATGTACTGACTTCATTTTATCTTCAAGAAAACTGAAAAACAATACTTGCAATCACAATAATCAAATTTACCTTATAAATGTAGATGGAACAAATGTTAAACAATTTTTGGGGTTTATATTCTCTTACGTCCATTGTATGCTATTCTTGAAATATTCTTAGATGTTTCCATGTTCCTGTTTAGACTAATAAGAGAGGAATGCACTGTTTTACAAATCAATAGTTAGAGCGTTAGAGCGTCCGCCTCGGATGCGGGAGGTCGTGGGTTCGAACCCCGGCCGAGTCATACCAAAGACTTACAAAAATGGTACTAACAGCTGCCTCGCTTGGTGCTCAGCATTAAAAGGTTAGTGTTAGGACTGGTCGGCCTGGTGTCAGGATAATGTGACTGGGTGGGACATCATGCTACATGTCTGCGGCATGATGCCCCAGTGCTAGACATCACTATAAACTGCCACACTGCAGACATCGTAGCGATATGACTGAAAAATTGTTAAAGCTACGTTAAAAATCATAATCACATAATCACATCATAAATCAATAGCTGGAAATTTGCATAGATCTAATAATTTGTCTGATAAGGCTTATATAATGTCGGCATGGTTTAAAACAACAATTCAACGTCAACCATAATGAGCTTTTATCTGAAATAACTGTCCTTTGATCTAATATTATTTCGGAGCAACTTTCCTGAGATATAATATTCGGTCCGCGTAACTTCCTTTCTCTAAGAAAAGCAATAGTCTGGATAAAGTTAATGTCATGGATATTGCCTCATAAAGGTGTTAATGTCATGGATATTGCCCCATAAAGGTGACGTGTCCTCATCAGCAGTTACAACTGCTGGCTTTTACTTGCTACCATGAACACCTTTTAATTAAAAATGCATATCGCCTTTATGCCGAATATAGTTATTCAATATTTTTTGACGGAAAGACAGGGTTCGATATTCATGATCTGATTTTAAGTAGTGCACTGTGAGATAGATCACATGGGGACACTCGCTAGCCGAGTTCCTAGCGCTTCCAGCTACCAAGCCACATCCGTCTGCCCACGTGGTTTCTAACCCCCGGCAATAGCATGTCTGACGTACCATCATCAGTTATCTCATCCTCGATTTATATTGCTTCGCTTAAATTGCACTTGATTTTGACAGGCCGTAAAACTCAATCACCACCACCACCAGATAATGGTCGTCGTTCCAACCATACGTCATTGCCGTGTGTGAAGAAAATTCAGCTATTTATCGTTGCATTATATTTGGAGTATGTCTGTTCCAACTATCCTAAAATATTTGTTGACAAGAGGTAAACAATAATTCATTCATTCATCCATTCATTCATTCATTCATTCATTCATTCATTCTAAATTGCAAGTAGTCACATGTGGCTGCTGGGGTTTTAAGGGGAATTTACATTATGTAGTAGGTTTACATTCATATTACACTCTTGCCATTAATGGAATTTAACATTTTGGGCCAGTCTAGGTGTCTAAGGAACACATTCTAGGTCTCTATGTGAATTTAACGTGGATGGGGGCACTCTATATTTCTACGAGAATTTAATTTGTGGGTACACTCTTGGGCTCAGTGACCGATACCCCATATATACTATCCAACACGCCGTGTATGGTGACTAATACGTAGTTATTATTATCCATTATCCCATACTATACTATTAACTATTAGCAAGCCCTGTGTATAGACCAATATCGGGGTGACATATTGTCAATAAATCCACCTTATACCATATATATATATATATATATATATATATATATATATATATATATATATATATATATATATATATATATATATATATATATATATATATCTCTTCCCTCTATATATATATATATATATATATATATATATATATATATATATATGTATGTGTGTGTGTGTGTGTGTGTGTGTGTGTGTGTGTGTGTGTGTGTGTGTGTAATGACCAAAACTTAGTCATATACTATCCAACACCCCATACTACATCATAAAAACGCTTGTGTGGTTACCAGTGTCACACATAGACTATCAACCCGCTGTGTATGGTGACCAATAACCAGGTGATATACTATCCAACATCCCACATTATACAATCAACACGACGTGTGTAGTGAAGAATGCCCATATATACTGTCCAATACGCCGGGTACAGTGACCCAACATTATACTATCAACAAGCCGTGTGTAGCGACCAGCTGTCTAGTTGCTATATGCATATATCCGATATTTATACAGAAAGAATTACCTGTATCTCAGATCATGTTGGAGGTGTCAGTAAATTTGTATATATTTTATTGATGTTGTAAATAGTATCAGTCAAAGGAACCAATGCATAATAGCACTGAAATTGACGTATCTAAAATTGGACATAAAATTCCTTTAACTGTACAGCAATTTAGCGGAGACTGAAAAAAAATATGAAAAAATTGCTGAAAGGTTTTATTCTCAACGAAGAGTAGTGCTAAACGTCCGGAACTATACCAGATTGGAGCGGAAACTTAAAAAAAGTCAGGGAAAAGATTTTTAAAATGTTTTGACGTAGACTAAAAGTAGTACAAAATTCCGAAACTCACAGGTACTTTAGCAAGACTGTAGCCTTTCTTCCATATGCACAGTACGGTATGCAGATAAAATCTAGGTTACTTTCTGATCCCTGTCAATGCATTCTTCGTTCAAGAAACTTCTCAGCGTGTATCAAAACATTTCATTAAATCCGTTTTTCAAAGAAGTATAGTGTGTCACTTGAAAGCCACATAGAAGCCCTGTGTTAAATAGGGTACAAAATTCTAGAGTAAAAAAAATTACTTAACATTAGACTGCCATTATTTTTTTTTGGTGAACAATTTAAACATTATAATATGAATGGTATGGTTTAGCAGGGCAAATGTAACATTGTAAGAGAGATTGATATTTCTCCATTTTATGACGATTTTAAGATAATGTACTCTACTGCAATGCAATACAAAAAGGCACGCATATAGTTAATTCAGTAGTAATTGTGATTTATTTATAAATCGAGATTGAACAAAATTATAAATACATTAATACCAGTACTAACAATTACGTATCTTTTCAAATATTACACTTCAAGTATATGTATTGTGCAAGGAATTATTTACAGTCACTTGATTCGAGTTTCTATCAACTGATACAATGTTTCCTTTTGAATCATATAATATCCATCACACATATTGTTATTTGTATTTAGTACTAAACTCGCTAATTTACATTATTTTTTTTTTAACTTCGGAAGATATAACCACACAAAAACAGTCAATATACTACTTGCTTTGGAGTTTAATAAACTATTTTTGGCATCATATTCTGTATACGTTCCCTAAAATGTCCTTTCTCATCACGAAATACCTGGTAGATAGTCTTATCACATTAAACTATGACTCGAGTTACATTATTATTATTAAACCACCAAGTAGAAAAGTAATTTTATATCATCTAACTGATGACAGAAATCACAGTATACCTCGGGAGGCAAATATGAAAATAAATTCTCTGTCAAATGGTTTCTATCATCCAAGGTTAAGGGACAATAGTCAAGATCTTGTTTTCATTCCTCCAATACGAATTAACGTCGTATACTCCATTTTTCTGCTTGCGCCACTATAAGAGAGTTTCCATAAAAGGGCGCATTTTTAATTCTGGATTAAATATTTCAAATCGATCGAATCCCTCCGATGGATTTCTGATACTCATTTCGTGTTTTCTCTCTTCGCATATCTGTATTCTTATCATTCGTAGTGTTTTCAGTGTTAATGCGTCTGGAAACCTTCCAGTTAAAATAAAGGTGAGAGACAGTCGTGTAAATCATACTTTCTGACTGCATTTTAGATATAGCATACAAATGAATTATAACTATGTTTGGGGTCAAAATTCATTTTAACAGTTAAGTTTGTGGATGTTCTGCATATGCGGCCTAAAAGTATGTTTTTGCTTAAGAGATTAGTATTATCTGCTAAAAGCATGCCAGCTATGCTCATCTTCCCCGTTGTTAAATTGCAATTAGTTCATTATTAATTTATTCAACAGATCATTTACGTCCACGAGAACAAAAGCGGAAATTACACGCTCTTGACCAACTCCCCTTCGTAATGGAAATGTGTTCGATATACGCAATAAACCTGATACACAAGTACTTAACTGTGTGTAGGAATGGGCGATTTTTCTCCATATTTTTGCATTTATTCCCAAATATTTTAATTTGTTCAATAGTCCACAATGTCACAGCCTATCGAATGCCATTTTGTTATCGAGAAAAAAATCCAGCATATGCATTAGAGTTATGAAGGGTGAATACAGCATAGATAGGTCTAACCGCCTTATGAAATCGAAATTGATATGGATGTTGAAAGTTTGTTTTGTCTAAAGACGTTTGAATTCTGGTCATCTATATTTTTCAAACAATGTTCCTAGACAAGATGACAATCTTATACCAGGATAGTTCACCGGATCCTTTTTATCTTTACCATTTTGTTTGCATATTAGTAGAATCATCCTACAGCTATATACATTAGTAAAATACTCAGATCAGATCATAAAATTTAAAAGGGAAGTGAAATGTCTGATTAGATACTTTCCTTCATACTTTAAATGCACGTTGGACACGCAATCAATGTCAGGTGACTTTTCTATGTCTAGATACCTGATGTACTGCAATACCTTCTCTTCTTTCAAAGCATCACATTATATGTTATCAGCCAATACATTTGCATTTTCGTTCATCTTCATTTTCTAAAAGTCAGTATTGTCCTCATCTTTTGTATCACTTAATTCAGAAAAAATACAGTTTCCAGAAATAAACACATCCATCCCAATTATTTGATTCTACTCCACGGAATACAGTATTACCATAATCTTATTTATATTTCCTTCTTCTCCGTAAGTCTTTATACAGTTCGTCTATTCCTAGTTATGCACTCTTTTCTATTTATTCAAAAAAGCACTTTTTATTTACATTTATCTCTATCCCGTGTTCATTCCTTAATGATTTCTCTTTTTGTATCCTTGTGTTTTCTGTTGCTGCTACAGTCTTGGTCTATAACGTTTCTCGCTGTAATCCATTCATAACGCTTTACTCAGTTCTTTGTCGAACCTCGAAACTATCAAGGTCATAGAGAGAGAGAGAGAGAGAGAGAGAGAGAGAGAGAGAGAGAGAGAGAGAGAGAGAGAGAGAGAGAACCTTGTGGTCGGATATAAAAGATTACAACATCGGGTGGGAAATAGAATTTCAAACCCTGTAACTTCCTTAAGATAGCCTTATAAACAAAACAAAAAAGAAAACATTTAACTCTATAACTTCCATACAATCCCCTTATCAGCAAAATAAAATCCTTCTATATGTTTCATACCCGGGTCCCATGGACAAAACTAGTATACCTTACCATCCTCAGAATCTCTACAGCCATAATGCTATTTTCATGCATGGAGAGAAAGAAAGAACGGGATGGAATGCAAATAAAAGTGAATAAAAGATTTAAATCCAAAATATACAAAACCAACGTTCCTATATCTTCCGTGTGGTCCCTTACAGGCAAATTACCATCCCCTAACAATTTTCATAAGCCCCATAGTTCTGACCAGTGGACTGAATGAAAAGGAAAGACAGAATTGAGGTAAGAATCAACACATCCGCTTAAGAACAGAAATTAACTTACTTTTTACAAATACCAAAATATCCTTTATAAAACTTGGGCTATTTCAAAATTCAAGATTGTCACTGCAAGCAACAACAACGCGCCCTCTACTGGCCACTTCCAAGTTTGGCAGAATTTTTATTTATCAGTTCTTTTTAGGGATACGACAGAAGCTTGATAAAGTGACTCAAATCAGGTTATATAAGACAACGAACGAACCACTGCAACTGTATTTACTGATGCTTAACTTTGTCATAATTTGTTACCATTGTTGGAACCAATGTTTTACTAACCAACATTTTTCTGATGTTGTAAAAGTAGTGCCTTTGACTGCGAAGACATTCATTGAGAATATTGCTGCCAATACGTACGTTTAGATTGCTGGTAAGGTTGTTAATTTAAAGACACGATGTAAGGTATTACTGTCAAGATGTTTTTGGTTACATTTTCAAGCTAATGCTTTTGACTTGAAGATACTATTTTTCTTGTAAGGCTGTAACATTCTTTTGTTCATATGGTCAGATTTTATCCTAAACTATGATCTCTTGAGCTGTAATGTTGTGAGTTTGTGCCAGTTTTGAAAACAAATTGTAAGGTTGTAACATTCTTTTGTTCATATGGTCAGATTTTATCCTAAACTATGATCTCTTGAGCTGTAATGTTGTGAGTTTGTGCCAGTTTTGAAAACAAATTGTAAGGTTGTAACATTCTTTTGTTCAGATGGTCAGATTTTATCCTAAACTATGATCTCTTGAGCTGTAATGTTGTGAGTTTGTGCCAATTTTGAAAACAAATACCTAAATGAGGGGGAGGGGGATTTAACATCGAGCGCGTGGGTGTACGAGCTAGAGATAGATGCATTATAAAATGGATGTGAACATCCTATTCAAGCTTTTCTTTAAAAAATAAAAACATTTAATTTCTGGGTATATATTCCCTTCAAATATAACTGCAATAAAATTTTAATAACAATTCACAACAAAATCCTACAGAAATGTCTGTCATTAACATATATTTACACGATATGTCCTCAGAAAAAAATCAAAAGGAAGTGTAACGTCTTCTGTAATCCGATCTTTGTAAAATATCACAGGATTGAATTGCTAGGTTACATTTCTCTGTTCAAAGTTTGGTTTACAGGGTATCTGCAATTTACTCACTCAGTTTTGCTATGCCATAATGTTCGTAGAATGTTTTGATTCATCAATTTCTTACGAAATAACAGTAGTTCGACTGACTTCTAGTTAGGTAAGGTACTGTATCCGACTACAGATACAATTCAAAGTGAGAAGGAGGAGAGGGAAATACAGATGCAGAATGAAAGAGAAAAGAAGAAAGGGAATTTCAATTTAGAGTAAAATAATTGTAACTGGCAAGTGGACGCACCCCACCACCCCCACCACCCTTTACACACAAGTTCAGTGTTTGATGTTACCAGAAATATTAGGTTAGTAGCCCCTTTTTTTTAAAAAGAAGTAGATAAATATTTTCCTCATCTAAAAGAAATGCTGAAAATTTTTAATGGCTAAGCGAGCATAAGTGTACTTACTTGCAAAGCTCGTGAAGTATACATTTCCCTTTCATTACAACAAACTGCTCATTATGATGTGGTTAAGGAATGTATCTTGAAGGGTTATGAGTTGGTACTTGAAGCATATCGACAAAGATTTATCAACTATAAAACGATACATCGGACAGACCCATGCCTAATTTGCAAGAGAAAGTGAACATTTATTTGAAACGTGGTGCTCAGCACAGAAGTTTAGCCAGGAGTACGATAACCTCAGACAACCCATATTAATTGAAAAGTTCAAGAATTCCGTCCACAGTGATGTTAAGAACTACCTTGATGAGCAAAAGAAAGAAATGTTAGAGAATGCTGCTAGTGCAGCTGACGATTATTCCTTGACTCACAAAGTTTCCTTTCTCAGTAAGACTTCCACACAGCAGGTTTTTGACAAAAATGTCTCAGCCTCATACGAGCACATCCAAACCCTTCTATCTGCATTTGCATTAGCCTACTTTCTCTTTCTATCTCCCTTTCTGTAATTGCATTTGGAATTGTCTCTCTCGTTCCTAATCTAAGTCAAGTCAGCAAGCTTCTGGCATATCGGAAGACACTGATGAATGAAAAATATGCTTGTCTCAGAACTGGCTGAACATATTGCCAGGTAGAATTGTTTGCTGTGAGAATGTCAAATTTAGAAACACAAACTCTCCCTTGAATATCAAACGAGATTTGCAAAAGATATTGGGGTATTTGTGGAAAGAAGTAAGTTCACTGTTCCTAAGTGCATGTGTTTATTCTTTTCTCTATTCTGTCTTTACTTTTCTTTCAATCCGCTAGTCAAAATTATAGGGCGCATGAGAATGGTTAGTGGATAGTAATCATATCAATAGATGGTATCGGGAGGTTTTAATTTGTTTATCATTGGGTCAAAGAGAAGTTATAGGTATGTTAATTTTGTTTATAAGCGATTTAATTTTGATTTTTTCCCAATTTTGTACATCCTACTCTCTTCTGCCTATCAGTGTATGATAATATTAATATGGCTGTTAGGATAAGGAGGATGGTGAGGGGACAGTTGTTTTGTCCGAAGCAGATTCTGTCTTATTATTGTGTCCAGTATTTAATTTGATGAATTTACTCAAATTATTGTTCACTGGAATTATAAAGTGCTCAACAATATTTTTGGACTAAAACTTTAATTTGGAAATAAAGAGAATGCAGAAAAGAACATTTGGATCATAATATTGTGATACATCAAAAGACTCTTAGCACATCGCAACACTCCAGACCATTGGCACGTTAGCAGGTTCGAGAATACAGGCACATCAACACATTCATTATTGAGATTTATTTGGAATACCACTAGAATTCATTTGCAACTTCATACATTTGGACTTGCGAGTTACATTTTAAGACCATTTGGAATTTAATTCACAGTACTGTAAGTTTGTGGGGTTTTCTTTAAATTTTCACTTTATATTCTAGGGAAATAAATTATTTGTTGAATTTTAAAAATCTTGTTGGTTTTTGCTCTTTTCAGATACGTAGTTTACGACCATTGAGTACCAATAATTACCCAACATTTATTTTAATAGTAGTTAAAGAGTAAGTTGAACATTGTGCGTTTCTCTTGAAGGTCCAACAATGTCCATCCAAGCCTGTGTGAATGCTGAGTCTGACCCATCTACGGGATGTAGATGTTTTTGTTTTTTTTTGGCTTTGTACTTTCCTCTGACATTTGATACATTCAGAGATTTATTATCGCACGTCTTCAGTTGAATTCTTCCCGTAGAATTTTCACGCACTTTCTTCCAGTTGAAACGTCAGAGTTGCAATTTATCAGACCGTTTTTTTCTGTTTCCGTAGCAACTTTAATTCTTTATCTATGATACATTCTTATGGATGTCAGAAAGCATCCGTCCGTTCAGTGCAAATCAGGCGAAATCAGTCTCATATGATTGATATGCAAGGAAAAGAAAGTCCGTTTTTCGATGTTTCCTTCTCGTGATCAATGTTAGGTACTTTCATGTGATACTCTACCTAATACATTTTTAAAAAACCCTTGAAACTCTATAACTATTAAATACCTGTACAGCAATAACATGAAACTCTTTAACCATTAAATGTGATGTGATGTGATTATGATTTTTAACGTAGCTTTAACAATTTTTCAGTCATATCACTACGATGTCTGCAGTGTGGCAGTTTATAGTGATGTCTAGCACTGGGGCATCATGCCGCAGACATGTAGCATGATGTCCCACCCAGTCACATTATCCTGACACCAGGCCGACCAGTCCTAACACTAACCTCTTAATGCTGAGCGCCAAGCGAGGCAGCTGTTAACCATTAAATACCTGTACAGCGATAGCATGAAACTCAATAACAATTAAATCTCTGTACAGCGATAACATAAAAATCTATGACCATTAAATACCTGTACAGCGATAACATAAATATCTATAACCATTAAATACCTGTACAGAGATAACATGAAACTCTATAACCATTAAATACCTGTACAGCGATAACATAAAAATGTGATTAGAACCACATTACTTAATTTACATATGTTTCTCATAATTGAAGTTAGCATCGCTATGTTATATAGTTGGAAAGAAAAGGCATAAAATTAACAGCGTATTTTAATGTATCCGTTGTCCATCCGTAATTATCAGTGTGTTTTACTGTATCCGTTGTAGATCCGTAATTATCAGTGTTTTACTGTATCAAAAGGTAAATCTTTGAGCGTAAACAGTATGAATTTGTACATGTTTGAAAAAAATAATACCAATGGTACATTTTAAATATATTTGATACTACTACAACAACAACAACAAGTACTACTACTACTACTACAACCACTGCTGCTGCTGCTACTACTACTACTACTACTACTACTACTACTACTACTACTATTACTACTAATACAATAATAATGATGATGATGGGGGTAGTTCAATATATATCTGGGTGAAATAAAGAAATCACTTTTACCACAATCATCATGGACAACAACAACAACAGCATAATAATAATGATAAGTAAATAAACAAATAAACATAGTGAAACCTGTCTTAAGGGAACAATTAAAAAACCCCACAATAAATGTGGTACCTGAAGACAGTTGGCTCTTAAAACAGGTAAAGATCACCTGTTCGGAAATGAAGCTTGTGGCCTCTTAATTAAGGTTGTCTCATTTAAAAGGTCAAATAAATAAATAAATAAATAACTGACTAGTTCGTCCTACTCAGTATACGGTTGTTTTGTCACAGCGGTTAAGTAAAATGAAATGGAGACCTTTTACTATGGATCCGCAATGCTGAAAGAAGATGGCAGGGGGGTCGATCGGGATGAGAATCGCAGTAGCATATTGAAAACTGATTTATCCATTTACTTTCATTTTTTGTCTCCAAGGGATCTCAAATTATCAACGTAATTTGTAAAACTAAAAGCAAATATGCTTTCGATTGTCAAATTGGAGCTAGAAAAAAGTCGACGGCCGTCTGTCGCATATCCATCCTGCTGGGTGTTTGTCAAAACTTTAAGGCCTAAGTTGATTGCATTTCTAAATTCGTCTTCGCAAGACCATTAAGTGACATCACAGATTATCTCCAGGTAGTGGGTAGGAGTGATAGGTAACCTCCAAGGGTACATAGTTTCCAGGTTGTGGCCAAGAAGCCACATCCAGATAATCTACTGTGGGCTAGGCAAGACCCAGAGTCCAGAAGACTGTATAGATGTAGTGGTCTTTCCATGACTCGTCAGTGTATATAAACTTATAGAATAGGGATCTCAGTATTTCTAAAGTGGTAACAAAGGGGTCAACATATTGGCCCCTTGAGGTTTGGGAAGTTTCAGGGCAGCAGTTGACTATGCAAATGTTCTCGTCTATTCATGACCAGTATGTGTATATATGGTCAAATGGTGGGATCTCAACAGTTTGCACGCTGAAAACAATGGACAAGTCCCCAAACCTGTGGAATGATGACGTCGCATGATGACACAATGCAATTTTCAGATGACAATGTCATATATTTTTCAACATAATTCGGTTTTTACTCTCTTGAAAATCACTACAGCTCTTAAAATTACACCCATTCCCAGGGGGTGAGACTCAAAACGAAGTACATCTCGCGCCACCTCACATCCTGGGAAGTAGTAGCCACCAGGTTTTTTCAAAATCACCTAAATATATTTGGAGGCGATAGCGTAAGCAACGAATGTACGAATAAACGGGGATGACCACAATATCATTGGCGCTGTTTAAAAAAGCATGGGGATAGAAATCAAAATATGAACTTGAAATATAGATAAATTATAGAATAAAATAGCTGTTGACTTCAATTCTTCGTGAATTAATTAAGTTATCTTGAATAATCATGAAGATGTAGACAAAAGATTGTAGTTTATGAATATAACAATGTATTAAGCGTACATTTCCAAATGAATGTATCATAAAATGCTTTTGTAAGAATCATAATAATATAATTATCTACACAGACAAGTAAGCGCCGATGGCGCATGCACAGTTAATGGCTGATAAACCACAGTTGACTATAGAACCTTTCGGAAAAGTAGTTAGCTCCGTTCCTTGATTAGTTCCCTTAAGTTTTGGTTGATATATAACTTGTTCAAGAAATAATGTGACATGCATCCGAGAACAGCTACATATAATATTACACTCTAAATTGGCTACAGGACTATTATAACTAAAAGAACAAAAGGAACAATAATGATAAAGTTAATCGTACCACATGCATTTTTCTAACAGCGAATACGTGTACTTTCATGGGTCCTAAAGTAATATTCTGATCTCCACCAAAGTAAAACCGTTCACCGCAATTGTGATGGTAGCTTGCTTGATTTCTGATCAAAGACATAACACGGGTAGTTTTAAGGTACGAATGCCAACAGGCCAATCAACTCAAAACGTAACTGGCATGTCAGAAGCATAATGGGTCCAAGACGTACACTAAATTTTGGTACAAATTTATTATAATAATTGCAAGAATTTTCAATAATAGGATATGAGGAAAACAAAAGCCATAGATACTGGGGCGGATCAAAGGGAAGGGGGGCGGTGCTTGTGTAACCCAGCCCTCGAACGGTGTCATCGCCGCCTGGGCCCCCATCGGTGGTTCGATCCCAAAGATTGCCTTGCTAAATTGTTTAGCCCCCCTCCCCCAATACCACCACCAGCAGCAAACTATATTTGGCCTTTTGTAAACTTACTAAGGTAGATGGCTAACACGGCTGGTTAATGGTCAATTGAATAGAATATTGAATAGAAGCTGTTAGTGTTCAAAATTGAACAGTGAACTCAATAACCTTCTTAGATTGGCTCAAAATCATCTTAATTTTTAACAGCTGTGGCCAAAGCATTCAAAGACCGCACAAACCACAATAATCAATTGCATAAGGAGTTGCCATCTGCAACAGGTTGAATAGCCAAATCTATTTAATCACATCACACGTAAGTCTCTTTTGGATCAGTCTAAATTATTATTTGTCCCACCGGTGGATCAATAAAATCATTGGTGTTACTGATCAATCAGGTACTGACTGAACTGATAGAGCTTGAATCCAAGTCAAAGAAGGAAAAGAAAATTATTATGCGTCCTATTAAACCCCACATTGTGCAGATTAATGTGTTCATGTTGTAAATAAATATTGTCCTAAGCGTACAAAACGTTGCCTCCACTTCTAAACACTAATCAGAACATCTTTTTCATTCCTCAGTTTCTGAGCATTCATTTGAAGTCACTGTTGCTACGTCAATTTTGAAATGTTCAAACCTTTGGCTCCCTGAAAGTAACTTTTAAATATATTAACGATCGACCATGTTTTAAAATAATTTGTTTGTTTCATGGATCCAGAACAGGGAAGGCTCTGTTAAGGAAGCTCCTATATCTGGTAATTTTAACTAATTGCTCTGTCCTCCATACTTCAAGAGGGCCTTCTAATTTTTGGCATAAAAATCTCTTAAATAATCTAACTGGCAGATCCATATGTCACTGCAGAAAAAGAAAGATGGCCTGTGAAGACACTCACAGACGTATTCAAGACAACTCACATTATCCAGGAGAACTGTATATTTAAAGCAAATTAGCAGTATAACAAAACGTCAGAAAAGACAGTCGAAATCAGCCCAGCACTTGTATACAGCGACAATACATGCCAATTAGGCAACAATACGTTGGAGTAGCAAGTTCCGATGACGTAATGATTGTTTTGTAGTAGTATGTATATTATGCATTCTAGACAACTTGGTGATGTTTTTTATTTTGTTAGGCAAAGATTATAGGATCACCGATGCGTACAACCTTTTTCAAATTAAATCCACAAAGAGGCTTCGTTTCAGATGAAAATGAAAGTAAGTATCAATACTGAGGGTGATCTTGATAAAGAATATAGTTTTTTTCTCAGTAAGAAATGCATCGATATGTTTGAAACTTCAGAGGTCGAAAATAATTGCAAATATAATGAGAGGCGATATACAAGAAACAATACTGATCTTTTGCTTATAAAGGTATCTTAGATCCTAACTGAAAACTATTGAACACTGAAATGAAGCCACAAAAAATATATAGACTCATTAGCTAGAAATATATAGGTACAACTGCTATACTAGACTTGTAAAATGTCAGAAAAAAAAGTGAAAATGAATTCTACTTTTTTTATTTTATCCTTTTCTCTAAAACATAATACAAACCTTGAAAATGGGTTTTTACCTATTTTAAAAATTTCCGACTTTGTGGTACATTTTTGGAAAAAAGGCTGAAAGCAACAAAACAAACTTCTTTCATGAAAGAGGTGAAACAATAGTTGTTTGCCTTTTTCCGAAAACGCATTCCCCATTCCTCGACCCTAAATCACTAAGTGGTCTACAATATATATTATTATATGCTCACTTTTCTCTCCGTTAACTTGACATTGTCAGAATCGTGCAATATTTTACGATACTGAACTCATGTGCAACTTCATGCTGAACTCACGTGTGCCCAAAGTGTATTAGGAACTACTTTGTAAACAAATCATGTACACTTTCGTAGTTGACGCTTTACGTTTTGGTTCATTAAATTTGTTTCTGGAATGAACTAAAGCAGATGTTTCGTGGACTGCCACATACCATCTGCTTTGGCACATCCCGCGTTAACCTTTTAGATACAGTGTTTCGGATTTAGGCTAGCTATAGACGCCAGACAGGGTCCTTACAAATAACATGCAGATGACAAGGCATACACTGTCTTCTTTAGCTGGTAATAAGAATGGCAAAAATATATACTTACAGTTTTACATCCTGAATTTCCTCAAAATGTACTTTCTTAATTCTGCAAATCCGAATTACATGAGCCATGTCATGGGTTCTTAAGCTTGATTACACATTTCGGAATTGTACTGTAATTTCGACTATATTCCAAGTGCAATTACATCCTCCTTACTGCATTCAAAATGAAATAAACATTATATTCCATAGCGTCTTTTTGATAATTGCAATTGAAAGACTTCATATTTTTCCCACATTATGATTTCAAACATTCAATGACAGAACAGAAATACACTTGCAGATGCCAATACGCTTCTCCATCGCTGCTTCAATCCGATGTATTTCATGTAGAATTGGCACAGATAAATCCAGTCCATAATCAGAAAATTTCGTAGAATCGAAAAAAATACCAAAATCTATTCATTTCAGATCAAATGGATAAGTTGTTGCAATGCGCATTCATTCACAATATGACTCCAAATTTCAATTTTAATTAGACCAAAACGCCATTTTTTTTCGAAAGTTATGTCTAGCGCGCGACTAAGTTCAAATTTATCTGGGCGGAGTTATGTGAGCATTAATAATGTTGTTGTGTAATGATGAATCTACGCTTGTGTATTTACAAACGGTTCCTGGCTGAATAAAAGACTACGTTTTTACGTAACATGATGCTTTAAGCAGGCAAAATATACGTTACAAAGGCTTGGTACAAATATGTTTATAACCTGATGAAAATGACTAAATTATTTCTAAATGCGAGAACAATCTAAGTATTATTCAAAAACTGATACAAAAACATTTCAAGGTCAAAAGAACGACTTGATTTTGTTATTTCTTTAAATCATACATTCAAAAAAAGATTAGTTGCTTTCATCTAATCTCACAGCCGGGAATGCATGATCATCTTTTCTGCGTTTTATAATACCACCTGCCATGCATGCAAATAAACAATTTGCCAAGGAAAATGTAATCTATTCAAGCATATACCTTGGTTCTTTTTCAAAGTGAGCAATTTTAGATATGTTCTATACTGGTTTCCTAAACAGTTTATTGTAAATTCTCTGATACAATTCTAATAATATGCAACGGAATTGATTTAGATATCCTATATAATATCTTTGAAGGTATTACCATATATGTTGAAGCTCTCACACTCAAAGATTTATGGCCTAAAAATTCTTATGACGGCAGGACCTTGATTCTCCAAAGAAAGTCAGTTAAGTTAATGCCGTAATCGGAACATATTGTTCTGAAACGTTCGTACAGATAATCATTGCGTTCGAATACACGGAAACCCACAAATCTAATTTATAATTCATCTCAGTGATTCATACATTTTTAGAAGATTCCATACAAATATACGTATAGAAAATTATTTATGCTGATGCATATACAATCTTGACCATAAATGTTAAATAATTTTCAGAAAGGACTCACAAATAGTACAAATGTAATTAAAGGAAATGAGTTTGATAACTGTAGTACAAGCTAAAACAAATATATTTGTATCCTAATTTCACAAAATCTTGAAAAGCCATTGAGCAAAAATGATAAGGTAGTCAGGTAATTGAGGTAGTGTAATAGATGACAGCTTTGATAAACGTCGCCAGTGTCTGACAAGAGGTCGTTCCTCGCCAGTGTCTGACAAGACGTCGTTCCCTCTAAATGTATTGACGTAATGAGTACTTCAGCACAGCACAAATGTATTTTCAGGTAGAGTGAATCACCAATTATCTTATATTGTCTTTTATCTAAACTGAATGTCATTGCAATGTCTTCCTCTCATTTTATATTTATCCAAAATAAGCTTTTTAATATTCAGCAGTGTTTAGACTGACTTCGACAAAAACAAGTGATATGGAGAATGAATTTGAACCCTCTGCCGATATATATTCTTAAATATTAATAGATATGTTTACGTGTTAATTTATATGTTTATAGAGAGTAGAGTATATATATATATATATATATATATATATATATATATATATATATATATATATATATATATATATATATATATATATATATATTATTGAGCGCCCAACTGTTCTAAACTTTGGCCGCCAGAACTATGAGAGACAAGAAAATAGATTCTGCAGTATTTAAAATGGAAGCAAATAATGTTGCCTAGTAATTACTACTACTACTACTACTACTACTACTACTACTACTATTATTATTACTATTAGTGCTACTACTACTACTACTAGTTATTATTATTATTGTTATTATTATTATTATTATTATTATTATTATTATTATTATTATTATTATTAAAACTACAAACATTGACATTTCTAGACATAATTTGCAGGAATTTTAAAAATCACCTCAGGTTTTCCGGGTATGAAGCAGATTGATATAAATGGAAGATAACAAATGTTTGAAAAATATATCAGCATTACCTCTATCAGATTATAATTTCGTTAAATTATTGTTAACAAATGATGCTTATATATTGTCAATGAGTTATTAAAAGCTTCGAAAGATTGTAAGAGCTCATACGGAGGAAAACCACTAGCTGTATGTAATGAAGACTGGAGTTGAAGATTGTCTCATTCCAATTTAAATTGCTTTTCTAAAGGTCTTCGAAAAAGTTAGATACCAAAACTATGAGATCCAGTGGACGATAAATTTGTAAGTGTTAGTTTGGTTTGCAATAATATCTGACTTTATTGTGTTTTATTCTTTAGTATCTTTAATAATACTGAACTGAGGAGATAAAAAAAATTGAACACTTCTCAACCATTATTTAACATGACCACAATCAGTACTACTGTATCAGTAGTTGTAGCTGCAGTAGTTGTGGTAGTTGTTGTAGTTGTAATTTCAATAATCAATACCTGTACTCAATGCATCAATATATTTATTTAACGATATCAAAATCAAATAAGCACTGTTGTAGTTTCCAAAACATTTGAAGCATGCTATATCATCAGGATGAGATGCCAGATGTATAAAAAGCACACTAGATATTACTATGTTTTGAAAAACCAAAAAAGCAAGGTATAACCTTATCGATAATGACTGTATTCCTGGCACATCGTATGAAATTTGAAACGCAAGAAAAATTAATAGCTATGATTTATTTCTAAATTTGTGATGAAGTTAATATCGCACATAAAAATTAGATTACTTGGGCTATTATGTCTGTTCGTGGGATTGAATTAAATTCATCTCTTGAACTACACTCTACAATAGAATATTTCATGACATTCAATTATTTTCTTATCGAGAACTGAAAGCGTTCCGTTCTGCCGCAATAGCGTTTGATGTTTCTGTCTATCGGTGTCTAGAGGAGGTTAAATAACTTGTCCCCTGATTGCCTTCAACTTGAAATCTGTCTATAATGCAGGAGGATTTTTGTTTGCAATAAACCTGAAAGGTTATTGCTGGATGAAATTGTTAAAGACATGCTATTTTTCTTCTGCACACCAAGAGTATATATAATAGAACTATATGCCTCTGTACTCGGAAATTTATAAGAAAATACCTCTTAACTCTAGCTCTGTGGCGTAAATTCCTGAGACCTTGTCTAAAAGTCCAGGTTACCCCATATATATATATATATATATATATATATATATATATATATATATATATATATATATATATATATATATATATTTGAGGAAATTTCGTTTATTGAATCATGTCATTTTGGTAATTTGCGAAATATGAATTAACAAATTAAAACATTATTCCGTATAAAATAATCAGTCTTGAAAAAGTGGGAAACCATATCCGAACATTATTTTATGAATTAAAAGCTAATTGTATATACAATAAAATAACAACATGAAATCAGTCAATAAATCGTTGCGTTACCTATAGTGAACCTAAAATCTACCGACAACATACCATAGAAATTAAAACCGTGGTTGGTTAGCTTGAAGTGAGCAGTGCTGTGCGAAAGCTAATCATGTTTTCTCTAGAGTTACGAGTCATTCCGCAAAGTCATAGTTGCAAAATGTATAGTCACCATACCTTTCTGAACAGTAGACTAGACTGCGGTAAGAATTTTAGTCTAAGATTAAAACGTGCGATACAGTAATAAATTATCGATTTAGTTCATTGATTTTGTCATTATGTGATTTCTTCATGAATATTGGAATTTTTACGCAGTCACAGACACCAACTGCCTTAATGTGTGGCAAATTGATTTTCGTTAAAGTTTCCAAGTGTCTATTTGCAGTACATTTTCGGCCGTACTATTTCGGCCTGTAAAACACGTCATTTGTAAGCTAACGAGTCCTGTCGTTGACTGCCTCGAGTCAAATTAATATACCGAGGTTTTCACAACTGTTCATTGCATAAAGGCTATGTACAATATGACTTAGGGGGAGATGTTAGTGATTTGATTAGATATGTGGCAACTCATTATGGTATGAATATTATACACGACAGTCGTGTGGAATTAAACTTAAAATTGCAAATTAAACTTAAAATTGCAAATCTAATTGATCACGCCACATCTAATACATGAACGTCTTTAACACTATCGTGAAATCCTGTGATTGACGAATGCAATGATTTTAATCAGGGTAATGAAATTTTCAAGGCTAAATCAAGAGTTTGTTTATTCGAGTACGTCACAGATCCAGGTTGTAATTCTAGAATTTTGCATTTCAATATTATTCACTGAAAACCTGATACTACACATTTCTCCCAAGGGAAACCCTGGATTACATATATTTTAAAATGAACATGCAGATGTTATATACAGTTTACTAAAATCAAAGTTATTTGAAAAAAGCATCTCCAGCTATAAATATGTAACAGTGTACGCAAGCTGTGTTCCCAATAATGTCAGAAATGATCTGGTTTTTCAGTCGGAGAGATTTGTGCATTTCTTCCCACGCACAGCAATCACAACAAAAAGATTCATAGCAAAACTCATACTAAATTAATACTGATAGCAACATTCAGATTTGCAAAGTGGAAATTGTATGAGGTCTACACCTTCTTTTGAGATTTTTACATTATTGTGTTTACTGTTGATAAGTTTGTAAGTGTAAAACGTAAATAATCATTCAAGTAAAAAAAACTGCCGTATAATACAAGATGAGTCGATATAGAAAATACAGAATGAATTAAAAAATAAGCTAGTCAAAACACAAAAACTGATCCAACACACACACACACACACACACACACACACACACACACACATACACACACAACTCTTCGTTCAGAGTGTTCTGATTTGTGATAAAATATAAGTAGATAATAACCTTTTAAAATGTTTGCATTGGAGCAGAAATGACAACCCAGTGAATGTTTATTTGACATCTTCAAGAAAGATGGAAACGTATCTGGTGAAAAGAATTAGCCTTCGTGACTTTTTTATGGTGACGACCATTTTATACAAATCTCCTTTCAGTGATGAAATTTATATTACCCGTTCTATATTCATGATGTTCTAAACTGAAACTGTATATATTTTTATGATAAGCCTAATACTAACTTTCCGCCTACCCATTAAGATATGCGTTCATCATGCAAAAATGAATCCAAACGTAACGCCTTTAAGTATTGTAATTTACACGACACTTGGAGATAACTCTGACTACATACATATATAGATACATACATAGATACATACATAGATACATACATACATACATATATACATACATATATACATGCATACATACATAGATACATACATACATACATACATACATATATACATACATACATACATACTGTAACTTCTCTAAAATTTTCAATTATAAGTTCGAGAATTTAGTTATTTGCCACATTGTACAAACATTGCTAGTTTTTCTTCTGTATGCCACGTAGTTTAAGATCATAGAATCTTTAGTCTCATTGTGCTACAAATATTACCATGTCAGACTGAGGATTGTGCTACAAATATCACCATGTCAAACTGAGGATTGTGCTACAAATATCACCATGTCAGACTGAGGATTGGACTACAAATATCACCATGTCAGACTGAGGATTGTAGTACAAATATCACCACCTCAGAAAGGTGTGTCATTGTGCTCTTATTAATATTTATCATGTTAGGGATTAAGGTGCTTCAATTTCTCAAAGCACTAGTTCTAGTATATGACACTAATTCTAGTAAGTAACACCAGCTCTAGCATGTAACATTAGTTTCAGTATGCGACTCCTGGTCTAGTATGTAGCACTAGTTCTAGCATGTGACACTAAATCTAGTATGTAACAATTGCTCTAGTATGTAACACTAGTTCTAGTATGCAACAATAGTATGTAAAACTAGTTCTAATATGTGACACTAATTCTAGTATATGACACTAGGTCTAATAGGTAACACTAGTTCAAGTATGTAATACAAGGATGTAACACTAGTTCTAGTATGTGACACTAATTCTAGTATGTGACACTAGGTTTAGTATGTAACACTAGTTATAGCATGTAACACTAGTTTTAGTATGTAGCACTAGTTCTGCACCTTCTTTCAGATCGTTGCCTTTGTTTTTATACATTATTTGTTTGGTTTTTGATGTATGCCTTGTTAGATTAGCGTACTCTATTTTAAGTAACGTATTTTCAATATGATAAATACAGACTAATTTGTAAACACGGAAAGAAAACTTATCATACCATATTTATGGCTCAGAGGATTCTTAACTATTATGTAATATTCATCGATGATAAATTTTATAATACTTGCTGTCGAACAGAAACAGCATCCTTTCAAAAGTGTTACATACTTTTCCAGCTTGAACAAAGGTCAAACGTAATTTGGTGTTGTTTTACTTTGAATTAATTTGCATGATATGGTAATGGAGACTTGATGAGCAATTTTCATTATTGGGAAAGGTTATGTTCCCAATTTTGTAATTCTAATGCGTCGAAAAACGAAATTAGTCTATTGTTAGTACTAAAAAAGGTTCATTATATTATCGAACAAACACCTCGCCTACGATTTTATATAATGTTCCATTAAGCGCAATTGAAAGTAATATATTAGTTTTATGTCATGGAAGCTGACATGTCAAAAGGGATACCTTTCACACAATCAATACATGAATTACAGATGGAACAACGTTTTCGTCACATTTAGGAAACACATATCTGTTTAATTAAGATACGTTTTCCTGTTATTAATATTCTTCTTATTGCCATAGGACAGGGGTCTCAAACTCAAATCACCACGAGGGCCACAGGAGGACTAGTACATTGGCCCGAAGGCCGCATCACTGAAACCATTTCTTACAGCAAAAGGGATTCATATAAAAGGTAGCCAGTTGAAATTTTGGAAACAAGATGTAAAGGATGTAACAATAGGAGTTTTATCCAAACTGTTTGGCTGTGAATGAACAGTTTGCATTATTGCTCATTTTACACATTTCGGGTGTAGTTGCGGGCCTCAGGAAATATCTCCACGGGCCGCACGCGGCCTGCGGGGCACGTGTTTGAGATCCCTGTAATAGACTATACTCACCATAACCTGACTGTCAAAATACCGCATAACCCGACTATAAAGGAAAGCAGTTTAAAGGCAAAATTCTCAAATCAATAATATACTAAAACCTGGCTAAACTAGCGATTCTATATCGTATTCATACCTATGAGTGCAAGCAGTGGAGAAATCTGAATGAATGAATGTTGATTTACATACTGAAATCAAGCAGCTATCGAAATTTGGATGAAGTGACTGTCCAGATCTTTCGTTTAAAGATATGTATGTATGTATGTATGTATGTATGTATGTATGTTTGCAACTATATGGTCATAAAACAAGTAATAGAAAAGAGTGAGAAGTTTTGTAAAATTCAACAAATAATTTACTTCCCTAGAATACAAAGTAAAAATGAAAAAGGGAACTTCCGGCACTCTGAATTAAGTCCCAAATGGTCTTAAAGGGTATATCGCAAGTCCAAATGTATGAAGCTGCCGTCCAAATGTATGAATTTGCAAATGAATTCTAGTGGTATTCCAAATAAATTTCAATAATGAATATGTTGAAGCGCATTTAGTCTCGAATTTGCTAATGTGCTGCGATGTGCTTTACAGTCTTTCTATGTAATAAAATATTATAATCCAAAACAGTTCTTGTTTAAATTCCAAATTAAAGTTTTAGTCCGAGTATATTATTGTGTATTTTGTAATTCCAGTGAATAATAATTTGAATAAATAAATCCACCCAAGTAAAAAACTGAACACAAAAACAAAACTGATTTTGCTTCAGATGTTAAGGCAAGAATGGGTAATTGTTCAATTAAACAACATTATATAAAACGCTGAGACACAATAACAGAGCCAGGATATAGGCCAGTCTCCTTTTCAAAACATTAAAAGTTGTCAACAAGTTTAGGAATTTCCAAGAGGAAAGCTATGCTCTATGATCTTAGAGAAATGTAATTGTTAATGGAATCTGTTGCAATAACTTAAATGTTTTATACAAATGGCAGCTAAGAGGTCTCTTATTATTCCAGCTGGTAAACGTTCTTAAAAAAACAATATCATGCTGTTTGATTGGGAGGGATATTTTCCGTACATGCATCTTTCGGTTTGAAGTTTCTTCTCTCATAATAGCCATTACATCATAAACAGAGTTACAGCGGCAGTCATTAAAAATGTAATCAATAACTGTACATTATGGATAAGGATGAAAGCTGCACAAACTGAAATAGTCATTGAAATAGAAAAATATCTAACCGTTATCAATGTTGTTCAGTTTTCCCAATCTAAAATTATACTTTTAGATAAAATAGGAGAGGAATTGGAAAGATAATTATGATTATGAACAGAAAATTATTTTGAATACCGGTGAATTGATTTGTGCCACGTTTCCCTATAATATTGATTCAGTCCATAATATAAGATGTTGGTGTTTACACAAAGACATTATCTATATTTTCGGTTTCAGCATTTCATTACAGTGAGTTCTCATTCTGTCACGTCATTGCAACTGTCACACAAATCATGTTGCCTACGTTAGCAGTACGGGCAGCATTTATTTTAATAGTTATCATCAATATAAGTTAACAATTTTCTTTCATTCATATACCCCAACCTAATTTATCTAGCTTCGCAAATTTATTTAGACTCACCTTATATCTTTTGCCAAGAAGTACACACCTTTGGATCATATCAGTTGTAGGGGCGGGCAACATTGCTTGCTTGTCGTAACTCACCCTTAACATATCATATATGAACTTCACCAATGGGATAATAGGGACAGCTGAGATTTTATAGCCTCAAAAAGACACATACAAGGAACATCAGATATATGAAGTTTGTTTTCTTAAAAAAAAAAAAATAACCATTGCAATCATTCCTACTTTACTATGCAATTCTATGATACGGATTTCTTAAAATATGTTGGCCTTGGTAATGTGTCTTTAGGCCATGAACGTTACGGTGTAAAATTGCCTCGGCATGATATAGTCTGTCAGGTGTTGATGTACCATTTAACACCAAGCAAACAATGTATAAACACATTCATACATGGATACATACTTACTGCATACACACATATATATGCATAGATACACAAGTAAGAACCGAAAGTGATGTATGTGCAAAAACAACTGCAACAATCACGTGTTTATAAAGAGCATACAATATGATTTCACTATTGACAGAAACATGCCAAAAGATAGTTACATCATAGGACCACCAGCCTTCAGGCAGCATATTTTTAAATTGTATCCTATATTTGTTAAAGAGTTTTCACAGTACATATATACATACACACACACTTACATACATACATACATACATACATACATACATACATACATACATATTGTTGTGTATATTTAATTTGCATTGTTTGTTAATTAGGTTTAATGCATTGTTATAAGTCTATGCTCTTAAGTAAGTAACGGAAAAGAGTAAAGACAACAAGCTTTGTAAACTTTAACAAATAATTTTTTTCCCTAGACTACAAAGTGAAAAATAAGTCAAAGAACTTACGGTTTTGCGGAATACATCCCACAATAATCCGGGAATTTAAAATAGAAGTCCTAGTAATAAAAAGTCTTGAATGAAACTGAGTTCGAGTCCCGATGAAATCCGAAATTGAAGGCGATGACGTCTGTTGTGGTCAGCGAAGTGCTGCTGCGTCAACAGTCTCTTCTTGAATCACAGAAAATATTATTCCAATTTTGAATTCAGTATAAATTCCAATAAATATCTTTATCCAAGAATTTTTTTTACAGCACTTTTGCATTTCCAGGGAAAAGAATCACTTAAATTCAATAATTTGAAGAAAAGAAAATTCAACCCAAACTGGTCATAACATAATGCAACTTAACGTGTCAAGTGTTTTAAGCCCCACTGAATAAATCTTTATTAAAACAACAGTTATACGACTAATTAAGACGCAAAACAGATTCCCGGATAAGGGTCAAAAGTTCATTCTTCTGGAAAAAATAGAAGTTTGTTACCAATTGATATGCTACTTGTCACGTAGTTCAGGTATGACCTTGACTCAACTTAATGATTCTTACTCTGAGAAAGATAAAAAAAAATAATAATAAAAAGTTGTTTACCAAAGCTGTCACTGATTTTGAAACGAGGTCAGCACCTAGATACAATGTTTCTATTATTAGTTGTTTACGTCAATGAAATTAAAAATAAAAAAAGTCAATAAGGTCAAACAGAACTCAATTTTGGATAAGATCAAGTCCAGTAAACAATGTTACATTACAATAACATGTAATGGAATTAAAAAATTTAAACTAACAAACAAATTAAATTAAGTATACATAACAGTATATTGTTTTAAATTATTAGTTAAATTTTACAAAACTTGTTGGTTTTCGATCTTTTCTGATATTTGGTTTAATACCATTGAGTCGTAAGAATACTGATGGTAAAAAATTTAGTTGCAATTAAGTATTACAAAACAGAACTAGCACTCATTTCCTTGTACACGTTTCGAAATGTTTTCGCTAATATACATTATGATGGGAAAATTTTAAGACAGCAGTTATCAAATTGCTATGATTTCAATTTTGTTTGCTCTTTATGTTATATACACATTTACATAGCAACAGAACAAGTAACGGTTCCCAAGTCAAGTTGCGTCTTTGTAGTTTTACAGCCGTTACATTTTGCATTGCCGTAGAATATCTATATCTAAGTGTAAAGCGAACCATGCACACTGCAGTAGCTTGCTATAATTAATGGAAATCTCCCTCCAGATTCAACTCCGATAATCCTTCTTGGATAATTGAAATTTCTCGTGTTTACGCCAACAGCAATATGTGTATTCCTCTTATGACAGCAGCGGGCATTAATATAAGATCTTTAACCGTGTGACTAATTTTGCCAGATTACTGACGTTTGTTGGAAAGAGTTTATAAATGTTTCTCAATTTTAGCATGGCGAACAAAATGTAATTCAGCTGCAAAAATGGCGAACGAAGATTGCAAGATTGCATTTGTTCAAGTATTATATATTTAAGGAAATACACTCTTTTAAGAAAATTAAATAACTTCGGAATATTATATATGCTGCTTTGTATTGCCAAATTTATTATTTATTTTTGGAGATAATGGTGTTAAGCGATCTCGTTAATGATTAGTTATCCTGGTTATGTTATTGTGTCCTAGTTTTTTATATAAATGATGTTTACTTCAGAATTACTCATTCCATATCTTAACATCAGTCTTAGTGGAAACAAGTTGCGTTCATTTGATAGGGTTTAATTTATTATTTCAATTTTTTTATAGAAAATTCAATGCGCTCTTTGACTAAATTACTATCTTGGAATTATTGTGAATTCATTCAAAGACATTTCGGATTATATTATTGTAATACATCAAAACCGTTAACACATCTTCGCATTCGAGGCTATAAGGTACATCAGTACATCCAACAGTGGAATTCATTCGGAACACCACTGGAATTCATTTGGAATACTCTATACTTTTGGACTTGTGATAGAACTTTAAGGACTGTTTGGGATTTAATTTACAATACTTTAAGTTCCTTGTTAAAGTTCTTGTTGTATTATAGGCAAATACACTATTTGCAGAATTTTACAAAACTTGCTGGTTTTCGCTCTTTTCTGTTAGTTTAAGACCATAGAGTCGTATCAAAATGTAGAGCTGATGCAATGGAAGACAAACGCAAAGAACGTAGAGCTGATGTAATGGAAATAGTAACATCGGACATCATAAGAATGTTTTTGACTTCATTAGACAATAAATTCACAAAAACAACAAGATATATTCTTTAAGCATTTTCGCATCGTCAGCCACACAATTATTATTGTTAACATTGATATCTTTATTTATTAATATTGTTAATGTTAATCTTATTATTATTTTACATTTTATGTAACTGTACCTCTGACTATGACACAGGTAACGCCTGTACTGAATGTATATTCAATTCAGTATCTTATAACCTTTTGTCCAATGCCTGCAATTGTATCTGAAAAACCCGTAAGGATATGTCCAATTACCTACTAACAGACGTGAGAATTAGAAGTATCTGTTTATTACAGCTGTTATTTCCGTAATCAAAAGCTATCTCCGAAAACTAACAAAACATATTCCCATAACTGCTGCAAATTGTGACACATTTGAAATGTGTGACTGTCAGGACAATATGTTTTTAAAATCTCATTTATATTATCTTTTATATCTTTTCTCCATTCAACACTCCTGGGTGCATTCAAAAGTAAACCGTTTCACCGATAATGTATTGAGCAATTAGTGATTGTATTGGAACTGACACATACTAATTAAAAAATACATACCTTATCTTGTCCCCTAGGTGGTGCTCTGTATAAATCAAAGTAAAGATCAGAGAAAATACTTTTGCATGTTAAAGCTGCCATCTTAGTGTGTTTCTTGGCAACCGCATTGTATTATCTTTCCGTAAAAATAACGTTTAGTTTGAATCGAAACATTTAACTGCTTAATTATATTCCTACGTCATGTTATGAATATTTATATTAAGTTAGGTTTTGTCATGAAATGTTTCCAAGACTGATATTTTGTTACAGAAGCAGAGTTTGTAACCCCAGGGTATCCAATGATGGGAGTTCACTTGACGATCCACACCCCAGAGTCTCCGAGGATGGGAGTTCATTTGGCGATCCACACTCTAGGGTGTCCGAGGATTGGAACTCATTTGAAGACCCAGAACCCAGGGTATCCGAGGATGGGAGTTCATTTGACCATCCACACTCCAGTGTATCCGAGAATGGGAGTTCATTTGACGATCCACATACCATGCGGCAGAGCTCTAAAAGAGAAAAACGGAGAGCATAGGTGTACAAAAGTAAGTGATATTTATTTTGGTACAATGTTTGAATGTTTTTAACCTCCATCAATATCACAGCATGTATATTTAATATATTGTCATGATACTTTGAAAGATGTGGACAGCAGAAATTAGACGATCTCGATTTATTTACAAATAGTGTTTCGCACCTTTGTTTCCACCTCAGTTTAACGATATCTTCTAAACAAAGTGATTTTGGATATTTCTCACAATTGTAACAGAGAAGCTTCTGATTTTCAGCATAGGTTTATTCAATAAAATTAAAAATTATCACTCATTTCTGGAAGGAGAAAATATTCAAATTTCACCATTGTGATTGTTGATTAACTTCAGTTATGATTCGAACCTACTGAATATGCCACGTAATGCATTATTCAAGGAATAGCATAATAAAGAAAACTTTTTACGATGGTTTATTATTAAAAATTGTTCGATGTGTCTATCCGCTTCTCTACAGTCTCAACGGGCTTTATTATCTTCAACACAATGGTCAAATTCATGTTTCATGTTCAGGGTGAATTAGTTCTGAGAAAGAAAGGACAAGCAGTTCTTATCCCCGACCAGTATTGTTTATCCGAATACAGAGTCTGTAAAAATGCTCAGAGTCTGTAAAAATACTCAGAGTCTGTAAAAATACTCAAGAGTCTGTAAAAATACTCAGAGTCTGTAAAATTACTCAGAGTCTGTAAAAATACTCAGAGTCTGTAAGAATACTCAGAGTCTGTAAAAATACTCAGCGAACACATAGTAAGAGTCTTAATTTTTGTTTGAAAAGAATGGAGAGAAAATAGCATGGGAAAGTTCAATGACAAAATCTTTCGATTAATAAATTGGCAAATATTGAAATAAATGCTGTACGTGCCGGGAACTCATGACGAATACTATTTGTTGCAGTTGCAATTTCAGTGGAAAATAATGTATGCGGTGACTGACTGATAAACTTAAGTAATGAAGTAACAATTGAAACAGGAAAATATGGACGATGCTTTAAGTAAGTACCAACCTTACATTATTCCTTTCTAAGTCTATCTTAGGAAACACTTTGAACAAATCAATTGGCTAGTGATTAAATTCGGTTTCTAGTTTATTAATAATCATAATTTTATTGTGACCCAACTTTTCTTTTATTATAATAATTGTATAATATTAGATCATGAAACAAAACTTTTTGCTGAGTGGTAAATTAATTTTCCGTTCGTTTATAGTATTTTGCACGAATGTCTTTGTAATTCTATGGTTATTAGGAGAGGTTGAACTTTCAAACTGAAAAAGCATGAAGGTAAAATATCAGCCTCAATCTAATTGCCTTCCTAAGAATATTTACTCGCCGGAAACAAATTAGCGAACAGGATCTGAGCAAACATTTCCATAGAATATTTAATTTAATTCATCAGTTTCCTGTAATACGTGACTGCTGCATGAATGTGCTATAAGTGAGGCTAACCTTCCACAAATCGCAAAATGTATTTTGATTACATGCATATTTAAATCAAATAGTATTAAATATCTCGGGTTCGTCTCCACATGTATCTCAGACACCGCCTCTGTTACTATCTAGTTCTTTAAGTTCTAGGACAAAAAGGTGTAATTTTTCAATTTATTAGTTTCCTTAGTCCAAATGTTACACATTATTTGTATCAAATCCTTGATTACCAAATACTATGTAGTATATATTAATCCTGCTTGTATAAACTTCCTTTGAAAATTATTTCCCGTTGAATGCAGATAAACAGTGAGAGAAAATCAAAACACTAAGCAATATCATTAGAGGACGATTAGTGAAAACAATCAGCAATATCAGTAGAGGACGATTGGAGTCTGACAATTATCATATCAATTATGAACGAACAAATACTCAAAATATGTGATCATTTCGAAATATTTTCACACAAATACAAGATGACGGTAGAATCTTAAGACTGCAGTTACGAGATTTTTGTATAACGCTTTTTTATCTTTCCATATGTATACGCAGCACACAAATAATCAACTATTCCCAACTCGATGTATGACATTTTGTATAGTACGTAGTGCAATTTTTATTTTCCGTCAATATCTATCTCGAATGGTAACGCTAGATATGTTCTTTTTAGTTTTTGTCTCTAATTGCTAAATGTTCTTACTCCAAGCCCAATATGATATTTATAGCCCATTTATATTTCCCAGGAGCACACCAAACCCAATATGATATGTACAGCCCATTTATATTTCCCAGGAGCACACCAAACCCAATATGATATTTATAGCCCATTTATATTTCTGAGGAGCACACAAAACCCAATATGATATTTATAGCCCATTTATATTTCTGAAGAGCACACCAACCCTAATATTATATTTTATAAACTATTAATATTTCTGAGGAGCACACCAAACCCAATATGACCTTTTATAACCCATTGGTGTTTCCCAGGAGACCACCATCCTCAATATGACATTTTATATCCCACTGGCAATTCGAAGGAGAACACCAACCTCAATATAACATTTTAGAGCCCATTGGTATTTCCCAGGAGAACAACAACCTCGATATCATATTTTATAACCTTTTTATAGTTCTGAGAAGTACACCAACAGCAATATGCAAGTCCTCTTATTAGAGCATTGGATCGTAAGGGAAGATTTCTCACATCTGAGTAAATTCACAATTTATTGATTTTTTTCTGTCAAGAGCTTGTAAATGTCAAATTCAACGATTACAAACAAAATTAATTTATTTACAAAATTGTCAAATACGGGCTACATTCAATCCATACCAGATAAAGTCAATCGATAGGAGATAAAGTCAATCGATACCAGAAAAAGTCAGTCGATACCGGATACAGTCAATCAATACGGGATAAAGTCAGTCGATACGGGATAAAATCATTCCATATTGAATAAAGTCACTCGATATGGGATAACGTCAACAGATACGGGATAAAGGCAATCGATATGAGATAAAGTCAATCGATACGGGATAAAGTCGATGGGTTTCAAAGATAACAGGCTATTGGGCCTTTCAGAAAAGATCTTAAGTAACCTAAAGACACTAATTACATTCTAGACGAATGCGCGTTAAAGAAGGTCAAAACACATTGTGTGTTTTTTTTAAATTTCAGATGAGACTGACTGAATAGAATATGGATGGTATTCACTGTTGTTGACACAATATGAAAAAGGAAAGAGAAACAACAAAAACAAAAAACAAAAGAGCAAACGACAACATAATTAAATACAATTAACTCTTTGGAAATAAATCTGCACGGGTGTTTTGTTAAGAGTAGTAAGTTGCAAATTAAGGGCTAGGACCCTGCCATTTAGTTTTAATTTCAGAAGTATAACAGAATGGCAGATAATGATAAATAAAATTGTTTATAATAAAACAGCATGGTTTAAGTAAATAATATGACAATAAATGTAACAGAAAACCGAAGATTGGATGAGGTAAAACTGAATATTTTATTTGAGATTAGAACAACAGAAACAACTCCTAGAATCCTACAAGACATACGATAAAATAGAACAAACAAAGGATTCAATAGCGAAGATAATGGTTGTTATGTTTGATGTCTTTCTGATGCTGACTGTAGTATTTGTAATGGATATTTCGATGAAAGAAATAAAGCTTGCTGCAAAACATTTCTGACACGCAATTTAACGATCAATCGTTTTTGGTTTTTGTTTTGTTAAATTGAATCGTTTTTCTACTATATCAATATCAGCAACTATAACACTTATTGATTGCAGGTGTCTATTTTGAGTTATAGCAACATTGTTTTGATTAGTTCTGGAGAAGCTCCTTTTTATTTGGCTTCCAAAATATATTGCTGCAAATCATTACCTTTTCTCAGTGAACAACATATCAAAAATCTATATCTTGTAATTACACCATACCTCCGGTTGGAACAAAGAGCTGCTTTAAGGATGAGTAATACATTTATGGCCTGTAATTCAATGTTTTAAAATAGGCCACTCATTATTGATGAATTTCACGTATTTAAAATGCATTGAGTTATTACGACTCCTCATTTCATCGAATCAATAATTACTACGATCATAAGAATAAGGAAAATACGTTTTATGAACTTTTAATGGATAATCAATGAGAAAACAATCAATGATAAATGTTATATATTGGAACTCTATGAATCAATAAAGTTGTGAAATGTATTAGCAATTGGTAGTAAAGACACCATCGCTGTGTCTACAGCCAAAATGCTTAAGAAATAAATGTAGTCAAACTTTACTAATTCTGGGTCACGGAGAACGAAACTGATGCTTAAAATTGTTGATTGGCTCAAGTTTTACAGATATGATACTAGGTCAGTATATACGACCATTGACTTGGGAATTGCGAAGGATAAGTGAGTTATAAAGGGAAGGGATCTCAATTTACATCATAAATGACTAAAATACATCTTTGACTGGATCTATGAATAAATCTATGACTGGGTTTGGACACTACTTGCTTTTTAGGCAAAACAAATGAATGATACAATCTGAAGCTGATATTGCGTCATACATAATATGAATTGCATCATGTTACTCCTAGATGGCATGGATGATGCAATCATAACTAAGCTTACATCACTCTGCTGAACAAATTGCCCTATATCAGGTCTAGAAATCATACAGTGTCGTGCTCTCTTATTTGACAGTGTTTGATTGTGCAAAGGGACACATTTCTGTTTAGCCAAAGTGAGCAGAGATGCCACGTACTTGTATGAACAATGCAGATAACGTCTGCTATGCTTGTGGTGAAGTGACTTTTGCATCACAAAAGTGCAGTATAACCATTATGGTTAAGAAAGCCTATCACCTTTATTTTGGCTGCAAAATTGGAGATCAGGTCAAGAGGTGGGCCCCACACATATT
The DNA here is from genome assembly GCA_016617855.1 of Megalonaias nervosa. Classification (NCBI taxonomy): domain Eukaryota; kingdom Metazoa; phylum Mollusca; class Bivalvia; order Unionida; family Unionidae; genus Megalonaias; species Megalonaias nervosa. The sequence goes on along the minus strand of JAECUM010031272.1, from coordinate 80 downwards.
CCGCAACACTTGTGCAACAAATCGTCGCCATGGTTGAACAATGCCAATGATTTGGAGAGAGCCAACAGATCATATCAGCA
>JAECUM010031270.1:0-51356 GCA_016617855.1 Megalonaias nervosa | reverse complement strand
AAAAAAAAAAAAAAAAAAATGTTTTTGAAACAAGACATGTGTTGGCTGTTTCAAAACTTGAAACACTCGAAACAAACACTCAGTACTTCTTTAACTGATATAGATGTGGCTGATGCACGAAGAAACCACTGGCGTCACATCTAGAAATAACTGATTTAATGCTACTTCTTTATTGCCCATCGCAATTTTATATTACTTCCGCCATCTTGAATTTCTCCGCTGGTATCGGCCATTGAACAGCTTATGAGCTCAGTTCACAATTATTATTTCCGGTCTATTTTTAGAGCATTTTTCCCTCCCTCATTTTGGTGGTGATACAATATTAAGATTTAGGCATTCTTAGCATTGATTTAAAAGTAATTGTTTATTCTTTAGAATTCCAGTATTATAGTGTAGTTGTCTCTATGTATTTCGGCGACAGTGCACATTAAGTAATGAGGCACCGATGCAGATCCTCATCCGAGTACTCTGGGTCGTCGTTTTAAGGGGTCGTTCGCATATGACGTCACGCAGTGAGGGGGGGGGGCAGAGGGGGGGTCAAAATTTTATAATGAAGTGTGACGTCACAATAAATATGAGCGTGGAATGCTTCTTTCAAAAAATAATGTCAGAACAAAAAAGATTTTGTGACCTGCATCCTAAGTCCATTTTTATCCACAATAGATAACAACTCTTTCGTGGACAACTTACATTAATATTGTTATCTCAGATGAAATATTTGGTAATTGTTATAACCTTTAACTGGTTTAAACTGTTGTTTTTTTTTAATTATGTAATTCCTTTTTAACATAATGTAATACACACATTAAAAACAAAATGTAGACTAAATAAACTGCAGGGCTACTGGTGATTAAACTTAGATTTTAGAAAAGTAAAACAATAGGCTAACAAGTGATCACCATCCCGACAAGTCCAACGAGATCAAAGACACATGAGTTTATCAAGTTGAAAGACGGTATTCGGTCCGCAGTGAACGTTTTATCTTTAAATATTTTTATGTGAAAAAACAAGAAATGTAATTAGTTGAGTATCGCCAAGGTTGGGCCATTTGTCGCGCTGGGATGCTGCACATTAAAGGGAATAAATATATCAAATGTTAGCTTTTTCTTTCTTTCTTTTTATTGAAAACGTTTTGTTGACACCACTGAAGTGCTAGATTATAAACGGTCCTACTAGTACAGAGAGTCTTTGAAGCTTGATTACATTTTTTTTAAAAAGCAGTCTAGAAAAGACAGGATGAGGGGAGAGAAGAAATCTGAGGACTGAGCCAGCGTGCGGCACTAGTAGCATTTACGCTATTTAAACCGTACAACGTAAGGTGTCCAGTGTTACATTAATTTTAATTTTCATGACTTTTCGGCAGCCCATTGCAATGGATAAAAATAAATTATATCAGTTTTTATTTAACGCTTATGGAAACAGAAACGCTGTTGGCTGTTCTGGCCCAACGTTTATATCTATCTGATCTGGAAACCACTCTGCATCAACAGCACTCAGCCATGGATTTGACTTTGAAAAGTTGCTGTGTCTGACAGTTCGATACAATAACCAGGATTGGTATTGATGAAATGGTCAAGCCGATTCTCGTATTTACTGTTGATGGTGGGCCGGATGAAAACCCATGGTATCAAAAAGTCATTAAGGTTGCCTTTCACCATTTCTTGAAATATTTTCTTGACTCTGTCTTCGGTGCAACAAATGCTCCGGGACGAAGTGTTTTTAACATAGTGGAGAGAAAGATGGCGCCACTGAGCAGGGAATTGAGTGGATTAATATTACCCAATGACAACTATGGCAGCCATTTAGACGAACGAGGTACGGCAACTGACATTGAGCTAGAGAAGAAAAACTTTGAATTTACGGAAAAATGTTGGCCGAAATATGGTCACAGTTGATTGTGGACAATTACCGAACCATTACTGAGCATATGGATCCATTGAATTCAGAGCTCACGGAACAGGATATATTGTGTAGAGATCAAAACTGGTGCGACACCCATGTCCGCTTAAGCCAATACTTGCTTCAGATTGTGAAGTGTGAAGACAACATGTGCTGTTCGAAAGCACGAAGCTCATACTTCAGCGTGATAAAAAGACAGATTTCTTCCTCCTCCTTTACTACTTGTTCAAACATGTGAAGGGCTTAAAGTTCAAGAACTAGCAACAGGCGGAGCCTTGCACAAATTTCCATCCTTATTTGCAACTCCAAATCTCAAAACTGAAGACATTCTACCTCGGTCTGCAAACGCATTTCAGACAATTCCCTATGATCATTATTGGTAATATACGGTATTAACATTCTGTTGCTACAAATGGTCTGACAGTTACAGGTGACCTAAGGTCAGCTCAAGGCTTTCACTAAGTTGTAACCTATATACCTTGCGATAACATTAGCAACAAGTGAGAAACAAGTGTGCGTGTGTTTTCACTGTTTAAGTTAGTTGTAATCTAGCCATTGAAGTAGTTAGACCAAACCATGTTTTGTGTTATTTAGCAAAACATAACATGGTGTCAGAAGTGAAAATTTTAGAATAAGTTGGATATATACCATTAAGAAGTATATCTCCATAACAATACTGACATTTGGATACACAAGTTAATGTATTAATTGTGATATCATCGAAAAATTCACTCAGCCACCTGAAATGGACTTTAATTCCAACCATCTTGCAGAAACTTGGAGGAGGTGGAATCAGACTATGCAGTTTTACTTAGTTGTTGCGCTTACAGATAAAGAAGACAAAGAAAATTTCAGTGCTTTCCTATATTTTATTGGTCAGGATGGTAGAGACATTTACAACATATTTACATTTGAGGCCAATGAAGCTGAAAAAATTGATCCACTGATAAAAAAAAGTTTGAGGATTATTGCAGTCCGAAGCAGAACATTACAGTAGAAAGGCACAGATTCAATACAAGAATCCAAGAAAAGAATGAAACCATTGACCAATATGTAACTGAACTTAAAATGATTGCAAAAAAACTGCAAATCTGAAACTTTACAGGATGAAATGATTAGAGATAGAATTGTCTGTGGGACTAATTCTGAAAGAGTAAAAGAAAGACTTTTACAAGAAGATCAACTGACATTACAAACAGCACTGGCTATCTGCAGAGCAGACGAAGAATCCAAAAGAGCAGATTCAAAGTTGGCAAAATGAAGCAGCTGCATCAGAAGTTCATGGTGTGAAAATGAAGAAAAAAGAAAAGAAAATGGCACAACCAAAGAAAGCAGAAATGTTATATATGAAATCAGACTCTAGATTATTCTACTGTGGTAAATGTGGCAAATTACATGCAAAAGGTAGGTGTCCAGCCTATGGAAAAACGTGCTACAGGTGTCGAAAACAGCATCATTTTCTGAAATGCTGTGTTATTTGGTCTTGAAGGATTTAATCAATATACTTGTGGTCGTCAAGTACAAGTTGAATTGGATCATAAACAACTGGAATCAATCCTCAAGAAACCTCTATCTGCCACACCACCTAGACTTCAGAGAATGCTTTTAAGACTGCAGAAGTACAGTTTTCACTTAACGTATTGTCCAGGAAAAGAGTTAATTGTAGCAGATACATTGTCGAGAGCATACAGACAGACGAACACATCTGAGATGGACATGGATAGTGACACTGAGTGCTATGTGCACATGATCATGTCAAATATACAGGTTGCAGATACATTTAGAAGCAATAAAGAATGGAACTAAACGTGATAATAAAATGACCAAATTACGAGAAATGATTCAAAAGGGATGGCCAAATGATAAACATCTCGTACCTTTGGAAATCAGAAATTTCTGGAACTGCAGAGATGAACTTTAAGAAATGGACGGATTAGTTCTAAAAGGAGAGAGGATTGTAATACCAGATGCTCTTCAGAAAGAAATGCTAAAAGAGTTGCACACAAGTCATATGGGCATTGAGAAGACAAAGCAAAGAGCAAGAGACATTATGTATTGTCCTGGTATGAATACACAGATTGCAGACACAGTATCGAATTGTTCTACTTGCCAGGAATACAGAAAGTCAAATCAAAAAGAGCCATTGTTGTCTACACAACCTACTGCACCATAGGAAATGGTTGGAGAAGATTTATTTATGTGGAATAATTACAACTATTTCTTGATAGTGGACTATTGCTCCACATATTTTGAAGTTGCCAAATTAGAAAATACACGAGCAAGCACAGTAATCACACACACAAAGTCAGTTTTTGCAAGACATGACGAGAAGTAAGGAGTGATAATGGACCACAGTCCTCCTCAAAAGAATATGGTCAGTTTGCAAAAACCTGGGGATTCAAACACACTACGTCAAATCCCAAGTATCCACAGTTTAATGGTTTAGCAGAAAGAACCATTTGAACTGTCAAAGGAATTCTCAATAAGACAAAGAGAGATGGAAAAGATCCATATTTATCGATATTGGAGTATCGAAATACACCAATTGATGATATAGGATCTCCGGCACAAATACTGATGAGTCGAAGACTTCGATCGACTTTACCTACTACCAACATGCAGCTACATCTGCAAGTTATAAAAGAAAAGAAACCTAAAGTGGAAACTGGATGAAAAGAAAAATCAGCAAAAGAAACAGTATGACAGAACAGCTAAAGAGCTTCCAAATCTGACTTCCGGAGACAAAGTAAGAATCAGAAAACAAGATCTTTGGAAACCAGCTGCAGTCGTCAGAAAAAAGTAGCACTCCAAGGTCGTATGATGTGAAAACTCAGGATGGTGCTATATACAGGAGAAACCGAAGACATCTGTTACAAACAAAAGAGAAATTACCAGAGATATATGATAATACGAAGATACTAACAAGGAGGTCACTGAACTGAATGACAAGATGCCATTAATCATCAGTGAGCCAAACCAGACACAAGAGATTCGAACAAGGAGTGGACGTCTAATAAAAAAAGCCTGCAAGATACAGAGATTTTGTTATGTGAACTCGATAATTTTTCTCAATTACAAAAATTGTGTCTTGTGAATATTAGAAACGGGAAGTGTTTAAGGGCATAATAATACATCTGTTATATCACATCAGTTTATATGCAGTGATAACAACTGGATTGAAGAAAAAAAATATCAGGATTCTAAATTTTAGTGGCAATGCCAATATATCACCATGTATTTGTTTTCATGAGTGTAAGAATGATTGTGAATGTCATGAGGCTAGAACTTAATTTTAACTACAATTAAAAAACCTAACACCCTTCACTTCAGTCTGTGCTGAATGAGAGAATTTGCAAGATATGCCACGTGTACTTCAGCTCTCTGGTCCTGCTGCGCAGTCACCCAGTCTTCACAAACAAATATCAGTTCAATCGAAGCGCATCAGACCAATGAGAGTCGCTGCTAGAAGGCAACGCGAAATGATGGTCATAATAGCAAATGCGGAGAATGGAGAAAGTGTCGATTGGATTGACGAGGAGTAGCTTCATTTGGAGGGAATATCCCAATAAACGATGTTAATTTAAAAACAAATCGATTTCTTGTTCGTTCAATGGAGAAGCATCTTACTTTGCCTTGGGATAATGATAACTATGAAGAGATGTAATTCATTTACAAATACTTCAAATTTTAAACCCTTAGATTTTTGTGTGGATTTGTTGAAACTTTAATATTAGTAAGAATTGAAGTGATTGATGTGTTTAATTTTCATTTCATTTTGTTTTTGTTTTTTTAAATTAATTAAATTTTTCAAATGATTTTATAAACTTTTAACTAGCCAAGCAGTCCTTGTAAAAGCCTGATTAATTAAACACTATTTTACATAAAGATTGTTGTTCTGTCTGTATAGTTGACTAATTTACATTACGTTTACTTTTCAGTATTACAAAAAAAATTTTAAAGAAAAGGGGGAGATGAGATTTGTGACGTCACATAGAGGGGATCTGGGTTTTTTAGACTAAGTGTGACGGGGGTGGGGTGGGGGTAAAAATATGGCAAAAATTGCGTGACGTCATATCTGGACAACCCCTAACCGACGGCCCAGTGTGCTCGGATGTGTTTTACTGTCCAGCCTCTCCCCAAAAATTCCGGGATAACCTATTACAAGAACTTCACTGTTAATTCTTCTTTGAAGGTATTTTATAATAAGATGTGATTTACTATGATTTTGACACAGTGGAAAATTCAGTACTCAGAAAATAATGTAGAGACTTTATATATTGTTACATATTGTTGTGTACTCGAACAAACATGCTTCTACGTAAATTTAGGAACTGTTCATTCAAAATTAGATTATTTAAATCTCATTGCTGCACAATGCATTGTGCTCCTCTATTGACAAACTTTAGTGAATGTATGAAAAGAAAACTAGTTACTGGTTATAACAATAGTCTTCGTTTTGTATTAAGCCTTCCCAGATGGAACATTGCATCCAACATGTTTGTAAATTATAACGTATTCAGATTTGATGAAGTAATGAGAAAGTATGTGTTCTCAATCTTGAAATCTCTGTGGAACCACGACATTCAATTAAATTATCGTATTATAAGTAGATAGAACAAATGACTCTTTAAATATGCTACATGCTTGTATTCTTAACAATGCCGGACACAGTCCATTATTGTAGATTTGTGTGTATACTTGTACTTAAGATATCTATGATCCTTCATGTTAAAATACTTTTATTTTATATTTATGTTTTAATTTAGATGTATGGACTATGTAGTCTGAAATAAAGAATTCTTATCGTATAGGATATTTAAATGTGATCTGAGTACGTTTGTATGGCCTCATGTGCGGAGAATAACGGGAGTCCATTGTACCAGGGTAACGGAATCCGGGTACCAGACTACCTGTTAACCATCCCAGAGTTCATTGCGGCGATTTTGATCTGGAGAGGACGACTACTCTATTTTGCTGGGTATATTTGCTTATTTCGATATAAACAGCGATAGTCACGGGTAGAAAACACAACAAGAATATCATATATCTATTTTTTTCTTTTACCAGGAAATTGGTTACATATTGGGCATTTGCTCAGAATATATCGACCATGATGATACAGAAAACGAAAGTACATTTATGTTCTGTATAAACTGCCACACTGCAGACATTGCAGTGATATGACTGAAAAATTGTTAAGCTATTTTGAAAATCCAGATCACACACAGACACACACAGAGAACTTGATTGTTACAAAAAATTAGTTTGTAAATGACAAACTTCAAATTCATTAAAAAAAAATCTGATTTTAATGGGTCAGCTGATCAAATTCTGTTAAGAATTGGTCCATTGGTTTTTCAAAAGATGTTTGCAGACAGACACATAAGGTACAATATACCATAAGCTTGCATTGCCATGCAGTCAAGTGAGCTAATAAGAACAAAGCAAAAATATTTAAACTAATGAATTATGAAAAGCTCTACGTGTGTAATACAGAAACTGAAGAATAAACCTTTCGCACACTGCGTGCATGTTCACTGTCCTTCAAGCAATGGTAAGTGCCATGAGAACTTTTTGATTTCTATTGAGGGGGCAAACCTATCAACTGCGCCATTGTAAAATTGTTCGAAAACAACAATGACACTCCACAAGATTTTAAACCTTTTTTAAGAAACATTAACACTATATACTTGATGCAAAAGTATAACAACAAATATGAATCCTCATCTTGTCACCAATAAGCAAGTCTTCATTTTAAAAATGTATCTTTAACCAAGATGGCTGTCACCTGAGAATTGTCAAAGATCTAATATTTATTATGCTGCTCTTCTCATATCTAGGTGTATGAAGAATTTTGGTTGTTGGGGCCAAAATCATGTTTTGCTTAGTAATGTTTAGACATCATTTTAAAAGCATTTTAGTTAATGTATATATGTTTTCAGACACTTGTGCAGTTCTGCAGTGATAAGAAAATATAAATAGGCAAATATCTTTTTCAGAAATTTGGAGAATAGCTTATGATCCCACTTGATGGCACTTGGAAGAACCACATTTTATTCTTCTTTAGCTCATGGACTATTACATAATGAATAACGTCTGTTTAAAACTAAATTAGTCATCTATGGATACAAAATTGTCAACTGTTAAAGGAATCAGAAGATTATGTCACCCCTTATTAAAAGAGTTAATTATTAAAGTTTGTGTTTTCATCTCAAAGATATTGTGGATAATACTATAGTAAAAGTCATACAGATGATGTATGCAATCATTATCAACTATTTCAGTAACTCATGCCCATTTTTACACACACCTTTGAATGGTAATTATTCACTTTATTTGGATCCTCATAAATGTATGTCCATATTTCCTTTGGGAGGTCATTTATATGCTCATGAAACATGAAAAATAAAACTCAATGTAAAATTACATGGACATTTTGTTATGAGGTCAACCTAATGGCGTGATCCAGTACAAACAAGATTGAATGTCATGCACTGTGATCTCATAATGAAAGCTATGCATGTTTAAAAAGAAAACTGTGCTACATTATATTGTGATGACTAGACCTGACATTCTCATTTCGTTTTCATTTTAGTACCAGGGAACCACTAAAAATCCATGAAGATAAAAAAATTGTCAGCTGGAAGTTTAATGATGACAGTAAATGCAGTAAATTCAATAATCAGCAGGGAATAAACTTTGGTTCAACTATATTAGTATTAATTTTTGGAACAACAATTAATGTTTAATTTAAGATGAGTAAATGTGACTACATGACCACAAAGACGTATACTTTAAACTTGCCTCTGGTAATGTGCCCATTGCATATAAAGGCATTAATTTCAGTGCATAATAAGTATTTAAGGGGGAAAACAATAGCCTTTTCTTGTAGTTTTATAATAGTAACTAAGTATTTGATTATTTAGTTTGATATTAGTCTTATAAAAGTTCTGTTATTATATGCTCATTTTCATCTCCATTAACTTTACATTGTCAGAATTGTGCAATATTTTATGATATTGAATACCTTCATATTGCACGCATGTGCACGACACATGTGCCCAATAGTGGTATATTGTATTAGGAACTACTTTGTAAACAAATCGTGTAAACTCATGTAGTAGACGCTCTAGGTTTTGCTTGATTAAATCGCTCTAGGTTTTGCTTGATTAAATTTGTTTCCGAATGAACTACAAGCAGCTGTTTCATGGACTGCCATATAGGAGCTGCTTTACAATATTCCGCGTTAACTTTTTTGATATAATGTTTCGGATCTAGGCTAGCGATAGATGCCATACAGGTTATAACATTGCTGGGGTTGCTACAAAGAGCATGCAAGTGACAAGGCATAAATATGTCTTCTTTAGCTGGTAATAAAAATGGCAAAAAATATACTTACAGTTTTACATCCTGAATTTCATCAAAATGTACTTTCTTAGTTCTGCAAATATGAATTACATGAGCTATGTCATGGATTCTAAAGCTTGATTACACATTTCAAAATTCTACTGTAATTTTGATTACATTCCAAGTGCAATAATATCCTCCTTACTGCACTCAAAATGAAATGAACAATATATTCCATAGCGTCTTTTTGATAATTACAATTGAAAGACTTTATATTTTTCCCACAATATGATTCCAAACATTCAATTGATATTCATTGTTCAGTATAACAGAAACACACATGCAGATGAGTCAAGATGCCTCCTTGCTGTTTAGATCAGATGTACTTCATGTAGAATTGATACAGATAAATCCAGTCCATAATCACGAAATTTAGAAGAATCTACAAAAATATCAAAATCCATTCATTCCAGACCAAATGGAAATGTTGTTGCTGTGAGCATTCACAATATGACTCTAAATTTCAATTTTAAGTAGACCTAAATGACAATTTCTTTCAAAAGTGATGTCGGGCACGCAACAAAGTTCAAATTTTGTTGGGCGGAATTATGTACACATTCATATTATTGTTGTGTACTGATGAATCTGCACATGTGTATTTAGTTTGGAATACAACTTAAATTCATTTACTTTGTTTTCTTGTAGTGTATTTTTGTTTATATAATTATGCCTTAGGTAGAATAAGAAAATGAACATATAATAAAAAGGTTACTGCATTTGTATGGGAAAATGAACTTGTTTTGTTGGATGGATATACTGCACTCCCAATGTCGTGCAGTATGTCTATCCGAAAAACTCTTTTATATTTTCCCATACAAATGCAGTAACCTATAAGTACTGGACCACACAAATTAGTATCTGTATGTGACCGAATGCAAGTTTAGTCAGTTCCACAATGGAGGTGTTGAACAAATTTTTTAAGATAACAACTTTCATTGTAACTGTTTCATCCTTTAATAAAGAGTGAACCATTCTTATGTTTTGACCACTGAGATTTTCTTTAAAAGTCAATAACATAATTTAAATTTATGCAAATGATATTCATTATATCAGTACCCATGGCCTAATGAACATTTAAACATGGTTCTCTCAGTTTTTGACAATTGAAATCATAAATGTAATTCATCATTTGTATGGTTTCAGTCATTAAATGTAATATTATAATCAGGGAGAGAAAAAAGTAGTTACTTTTTCCCATCTGATGACATGGAGAAAATATCGTATAATTAGATTTTTTTGAACATTCTTCATATGATTAACATGAGTTGAAGATTATTTACCTCAGTTTTTTTAAATTATTGAAGTTCAAGTATCAGATATTTTTATGTGATCAAGTAAATCATTTTCATTGCAGAGTTCCTGGTTAAAATTACAATTACTATTGAAATGTATCTTAATCTGAATGCAAAGAGAAGTCATGATTAGGCTTTTTCCTTTGTTTTAATAACATATTTAATAATAGATTAGCATCATTTGTACAAAATTTGAAAGCATTTAATGCCAGGACACTGGGCATTGTTTTTTTTTAGATGTTTGTGTGAGTGATCTGGATTTTTAATGTAGCTTTAACAATTTTTCAGCCATATTGCTATGATGCCTGCAGTGTGGCAGTTTATAGTGATATCTAGCACTGGGGCATCATGCTGCAGACATCTAGCATGATGTCCCACCCAGTCACATTATCCTGACACCAGGCAAACCAGTCCTAACACTAACCTCTTAATGCTGAGCACCAGGGAAGGCAGCTGCTAAATACCAAAGTCTTTGGTATGACTGCTGAGGTTTGAACCCACAACCCTCCGCATCTGAGGCTGACTCTTTAACCACTTAGGCCACTTGAGCAGTCATTAAGTTCAGAGTTGTACATCTAAATTATCATGTGTCAATCAGACCAACATCCTCCAAAGAGAGCTAAATTTGGATGATGTGTTGACAAATATTTAAAACAATTAATGTACTCTTTGTTGAAAGTCCTACTGAAATAATGTTACCATGAGCGGGGCTGTTTCTTTATTCATGTTGACTCTACACAGTCACATAAGGCTTGCATTATATAAATCAAACCCCTTGAAAGAGAAAATAATCTGAGACAATAATACATAATGAACTGATCTGTATGCTCTGTTTGATGATTCTTGAATATGAATCTGTAAAACTTGTGTGAATTCATCATGATTAATTCACATCTGTGACCTCGAGAGTCTTGCTTTAAATATGACAGGTGCTCTAAAAAGTAAATCATTTCTCTATGGAGAAGCCTGTTTATCCTACCATTTCAACCTAGGCTAATTTATTCTTCAGGAAATTAACACTGTTTACTAATCAACATATTTATTTTGAATTTGCTTTTTAGCTCAAGGTGAAGTGAATCTTTATGGTAAGGCCATGTATATGTTGTGTGTTGTGTATTGTCCATCCATCAGCAATTGTTTGTTACCACTCTCGAGCCCATATTTCTGTTCCGATTTTGATCATTCTTGGAATACAGCCCTACGCACTTATATAGACATCACTTATGTCAACAAGCCCCTTATATCAATGAAAAGGTAAAGTCCAGACCCATGATTTATTGTTACTACCAAATTTGTTATTCTTATGTAGACATTGAGATAAAACATAAACATACATGTTGACAGAAGCCCTAGGTCCCAAATTAAATAAATCCTTCGTTTTCTAATCATTTATGTCGACTAGCTTCCAGATCTGACCCATAATTTTTCTAGAATTATTTCATCTTGCTGCAGCAAAAACAACTGGGCATTTGTTTTATACTCTTAAGTTGGCCTATTGCAGTGACTTCAATAACATATGCATCTTTCATCAAAGCAAACCGGCTACAATCTTCAGTGAAAACAATGCACCCTTTGTCAGAGGAAGTTGGCACCAAACTTAAATCAATGGAATCTAATCAATTGTTGCATTTTCCAAAGTTAATCATACACATTTATTGTTCTGTGAAAGTTTCCTTTTTTTGCATGAAACAAGTAACTTAAAATTTATTCTTGTGATGGCTACCAATGGCAGCATAAAATGCAATTTAAGTTGACAATCTTCAGAAATTAGACATCTGGTTGTCAAGTTAATTGAAGGTGGGACATTCCACAAAGATGTTTTTGAAATCTTTTATTTAGTTCACATTTTCATTTCCCGATGAATAGCCTCATCCCCTTGGTAGCCTCAGCAAGACAATAGTTGTCTCAGACAGATCAAAATCAAGGCTAATTTTTGTACATTGACATGTAGCAATTACACAACTTTACATTAACATACTACTGGCGACAATGAACATTGTAGTGAACTGTTTAGTGACATGTTTGTTGACAGTGGGATATAGATTAAACAAGGACTACCATTTTTTATATGTGTTATTTGTATTCTCTGATGGCATGTGATTGATATGTGAAAACTTCAAAATTGTGACCTATACTAAAATTCATGGAATTTTCATATGTACATTACTTAACACATTATGGATTGTAACACACACACACACACACACAGATTATTGCCAATCTGAATACCAGAATTCTGATCCAGTTTGTATCAAAATTACATTATCACAATCTTGTGTAATTTTGAATGTGAGTGGGATCCACATATACTGAGGTAATCTTTCATCTGAGGGGCACTTTAGGAATAGTTCCATGCCACTAAATATGTCATCCTCTTTAAATAATGTTGCTGCTATTATTATTATTGTTGTGTGTGTGTGTGATTTGGATTTTTAATGTAACTTTAATGATTTTTCAGTCCTATCACTTTGATGTCTGCAGTTTGACAGTTTATAGTGATGTGTAGCACTGGGGCATCATGTTGCAGACATGTAGGTTGATATCCCACCCAGTCACATTATCCTGACACCAGGCTGACTAGTCCTAACACTAACCTCTTAATGTTGAGCACCTAGCAAGACAGCTGCTAGTACCATTTTTATAAGTCTTTGGTATGACTCGGCTGGGATTCAAACCCGTGACCTCCCACATCCAAGGTGAACACTCTAACTGTTAGGCCACTGGAGCATTTTTTAGTAAATCAAATCTTTTCTTTCATTATGAGCATGATTAACACATTAATGTGTTAATCTTTTATGTGATTGGCTGAGCTTCTTACCCAATTTTATTGAGCTGTTGGATGATTTTTGTTATGAGCAAGACCTATGCGTATGAGGTGACCTTGCATCTGATATGGAGATCTTTTTACCACTTTAGAGACTGTATTTTTCATCAGAATTGATAAACAGGCCTATATCATCAAGATCTTGATTGAGCATGATCATTAATTATATTCATGCATACATGATGTGACCATGCTTCTGATTGGTTGAGCTTGTCAATAACCAAGCAACTATATTTCTGATCAGAATTGACGAAGCTTTTTAAACAGTCTAATATTATCAAAGATGTTGAATTAGTTTCATTATGAGCAAAATATATGCATATTAGTGAGGTAATCTTATATCTGCATGGCTCAGCTTGTTTACCACTATAGAAACCAAGTTCTAAGTGGATATTGACTCATCTTAAGTATGTTTCATTGTCATTGCTAAGTTCTGTAACAAACTTGTGCAGTCTATGCATGTTAATGAAATACCTGGCATGTGTGTGGCTAAACTTGTTACCTCTAAGTCTCATTACATATTCCTTTTCCATTTTTTATAAAACATGGTAAATGGGTTAATAATAATAATAATAATAATACTAATACAAATTTTATTTTCAGAGAGTGACTCAATTAGCTACAAATGAGAAACTAATCTACGTTGAGGCCCTGTATTATGTACATATAAGATACAAGCTAATGATATGTACACACACACACACACACACACACACAGTATAAAAACAACTATTCATGTAAATGCTACATTGCTGCAGAGATGAGAATGAAGCACAGGAGGAGGTTGGTGTAACATGTACTTCAATAAGTACACCATTTTTTTATGATTTCATCCATCTAATACACCTATTTTGGTGGAACTAAAGTCCTGGGAGAGATGCTTGGAACCGATTTAATAGTATGTGGAATGCTATTTGAAACAAGCACATTGGAAAATTGAAAGCTATTTTTGAATAGTTCCTTTTTTGGCTTGGGTACTTCAAAATTTTGCCCTTTTAATGACCAGTAGATTCCCTTTCCTAGAAAATGGTGTTTAGGTAAGTGATGGCAGTTTGTAAAAACTTTGTATATTATTTTGGTCTTTCTCAGAAATATTCTTTCTTGTATTGGTAATACTTTGAATGTAAGCATTGCAGTTTGAACATTTCCTGTTTACTGATAAATAATTATTTGACATGCCCTTTCCTGGAGTCTGGAAATTTTTCTCATATTTATAATAGTTGTGTTCCCTCAAATTATATTACAGAAGTCAAGATGCGGTTGCATGTAACTTTTGTAAAATATAACTCTCTAATATAATGGAATGAAAGCCTTGATTTTCTTTAGGAGCCAAAAATAAGAGTTTATTTTCGTTAAAATATAATCTATATGGTGAGACCATTGCAAGTTATTATCTACAAATATTCCTAGAATTCTATCTAACCATGTTATTTTCAGATCAGTGTTATCGTAGAGAGCATGCAGCATATTAGTTTGCATTCATTCTCTTTTCTGCTGAGTAGTTATCAACAAGACTTTTGTTTTGTCCATATTGAGGATCATACCATTTTCTTTGTACCATATTTGAAGTCTGTTTGAAGTTTTTTTTCAGTTTCAGT
The DNA here is from genome assembly GCA_016617855.1 of Megalonaias nervosa. NCBI lineage: Eukaryota > Metazoa > Mollusca > Bivalvia > Unionida > Unionidae > Megalonaias > Megalonaias nervosa. The sequence continues at coordinate 36,336 of JAECUM010031270.1, read as the reverse complement.
TGCTTTAAGCATCAAACAGTGTAGTGTCATCAGCATACATGTCAATTGATGAGACTGCATCTCCTGTTTTTAGGGATAGGTCATTGATGAAGAGAAATAACAAATACGCCAAGATAGAACCTTGTGGCACTCCAGAACTTATCATTTTAGTTTCAAATAGGTGTCCATTTAATGTTACCTGTTGAGACCTATTGCTCAAGTAAGATGTTAACCACATAAGAGTACCTTCACTGCATTGATAGATTTTCAACTTTTCAAGAAGAATTTCGTGATCCACTATGTCAAGCCTTTTTAAAAATCTGTCATTACAGTACCAACTAACTTTCCTTCTAACTTAGTTTACTGATTGTAAATGTTTACAAAATGGTCAGTGTGTAAACAAACATGCATGTGGCTGTTACTGGCCCAGGAAACTACCTGATCCAATAATAATAATAATAATAATAATAATAATAATAATAATAAAGATTGCATTTTCAGAGGGTGAATCAATTAGATACAGATGAGAAACTAATCTACCTTGAGGCCCTATGAACATATAAGATACAAGCTAATAATATGTTCACACACTAGCAAATACACAATAAATAAATGAATTCACATAAATGCTACATTGCTGCAGAAATGAAAATGAAGCTTAGGAGGTGGGTGTTGTAACATGGTACTTTAATAAGTAAACCATTTTTTTTAAATATCATCCATCTAATACACCTACTGTGGATGGGAGAAATGCTTGGAACTGATTTAATATCATGTGGGATGTTATTCTAAACAAGCGCACCTTAAAATTGAAAGCTATTTTTGAATAGCTCCTTTTTTGGCTTGTGTACTTTGAAATTTTCTCTTTTAATGATTGTTCTTCGGTTTGATGACCCAGTAAATTCTCTTTCCTAGAAAACAGTGTTTAGTTAAGTGAGGTCAGATTTTTTAAGCACCTTATACACTAATTTGGCCTTTCTCAAAAATATTCTTTCATGTATTGAACATACTTTAAATGTGAGCATTGCATATTTGAACAGGTTCTGTTTGTTTTTGATCAAGAATTATTTTATATGCCTTTTCATGGAGTCTAGAAATTTTTCTCATATTTGCAGCAGTTATGTTCCACCAAATTATATTACAATAGTCAAGATGCGCTGAGACCATTCCAAGTTCTAAATACATCATTTTCAGATATTCCAAGAATTCTATCTAAATACATCATTTTCAGATCAGTGTTATCATAGAGAACATGCAGCATATCAGTTTGCAGTCTTGCTCTTTTCTGCCATGCAGTTATCAACAAAACTTTTATTTTGTCTGTATTGAGGATCATAACCATTTTCCTTGCACCATATTTGAAGTCTGTTGAGAGCAGTTTAAAGTCTTTTTTTTTTGACTTCAGTTTGGTTGCTTGGAGCATCAAACAAATTAGTGTCATCAGCATACATGTCAGACTGCATCTCCTATTTGTAGCAGTAGGTCATCTATAAGCAAAGCAAATAATAAGGGCCCCAAGACAGAACATTGTGGCACTCCACAACTTAATATTTTAGTTTCAGACAGGTATCCATTTAATGTTATCTGATTAGACCGACTGCTCAAGTAGGAGGTGAACCACTTATGAGTATCTTAACTTCATTGATAGATTTTTAACTTCTCAAGAAAAATTTCATGATTAACTTGGTCAAAAGCCTTTTGAAAATCAGTCATAACAGTACCAACTAACTTTCCTTGACCTTAGGCTTTCAGTCACTTGCCAGTCATTGAGATAAGTGCAGTTTCACAAAATGATCTTTTCGAAAGCCAGATTGATTTTCATAAAGTAGATTGTGACCATTGAGATAGTTCATTAAAGAACAGTGTACATGCTTTTCTAGTAATTTGGAATGACATTTGAGAATTTATATTGGTCTGTAGTTATTCGTGTCCTCTTTTGATCCAGCTTTATGTAATAGTGTTACTTTGGCAGTTTTCTAAGATTGGGGAAATTGACTTGTTCTCAAACTGTGATGACACAGAAAAGTAGGACTATCAGCAATACCAGATGCAGATGCCTTAAGAAGTCTTGGACCTGTCATGTCAAGTCATGTAGATTTAGAAACATCAAATTTGTTTTAGGTAATTCAAAACAAACTTGGAACTTATTTCTGGGATTTTAAAGTTAGTATCATTTGGAAGTTTTGTGGGAAAAAAAACTTTTTCCATTCTGAATGATCAAAGTCTAGCTTATGTTCTGTAATCTTGGAGGCTATGTTTACAAACAATTCATTGAAAATATTTGCAATGTCATGTGGATCATATATATGATTTCCATCATTAATTATGGATGATATATCTCTCTTATTTTTGTACTTTACTGCTCGAGATTCCTTAAAAATTTCCAGATATTTTTTAACAATAGATTTCAAGTGGTCTCATCTCTTCATAGTATCTAAACTTTCTGTGGTGACCCAGCCAGATTGATTATCATACTTAACTCTGTGTCTTCAAAGGTACGTGTTTATTAACAATGTCCAAACCAACAGATCAGACCAAGTGTTTAAAATATCATCAGTATCATCAAAAATTTTGATGGTATCCCAGGGTATCTGCTCTAAATCCTTTAAGAAATTTTCATTATTGAAAATTTTAAAGGACTTGTAAGTGATAGATTTATGAACATTCTTGTCTCCCACATTGTTGTTATGTTTTCTTTTGAGAAAAATTGCAAAATGATCACTTAAACCAATTTTTGGAACAGAAATTCTTGAAACATCTTTAGTTCTTGTGTATATGTTTTATAAGTGTTTTTGAATTGGATATTACCCAAGTGGGTTCATTGACTAATTGTGAAATCCATAAAGGTTCAACAAAATCTAACCAATGTTTCATTATTTGTTCATTGAGGAGGTCCCTGTTTATGTCACCTAATACATGTATACTGTTACATATATGTAATTTAATTACTTGTGTGTTAGTTTTAAATTTTTTATTTTATTTTATTTCATTGCAAGTTATCATAATGATAATTTTATTCATTGGGTTTGACCTTTTTTTCTTCAGAAAATCGTTCAGTTCTAGTAAATAATATTATTGCTACATTTTTATATTTAGCCGACCTTGGTTCGGAAATTCGTAAACACTCAGTGAAAGCCATTGGTCATAATCAAAGTCATTCTTGGCTTACGTCAACTCAGTTGTAAACAAACTTTTTTTTAAATTCAATTCCAATGTGGGAATAATTGATTCTTAACGAGTGCTGTGCTGGCCTATGTGATGAAAGACTTGTAGTAAGTGATCATGTGACCCATCATGTGGTCTGAAATTGTGTTTTTAGTGGGGTTTAATGCTCGATCTCAGTGTTTCTGAATCAGTCGTAAACAATACCTTTAAGAACTCAAGGTGTTTTTAGTGTTGTTGCCAGTTGATTTTAAAGTTCTTCTGTTTTTTGGGATTTTAATAATTTATGTTCTCTAGAAAATATAAATAAGGGCTCTTTTTCATCAATATTCTTGGACAAAAACATTCAGTGGAAATTATTCGGAATTCTAAAGCCGGGATATTATTCTTGATTCACAAAATTCAATGAGGAACTTTTGACACATCCATATTGCATTCATCTGATGTCATTGTCTGCCATCTTGGAACTTTGCCGGGATTCGAACTTGGATTCATTTAGGACATTTTAGTGATAGGACTTATATTTTTAGATTCCAGGATTAATTTTTGAATTATATTCACAACTGTAAGTCCTTTTTCATATTTTTACTGTGTTTTCTAGGGAAATAAATTATTTTTATTAAAATTTACAAAGCTTGTTGGCTTCACTCTTTTCTTTTGTTACTTTTGAACGAGCCTACACGTAACAATACAAAATTATTTCTCTTCATTTATAACTTTCTCAGTTTGAAATTCAAAATCTTCATTCCAGTCAACATTTGAGGATGGATGTCTGTACATGAAACCCACTAGATAGGGTTTGTTTTTTTCTGGAGTGATCTGAAGCCATATTGATTCAACTTTTTCGGATTCAAGATCCATCCTTCTTTTGTAAACTGTGACATTTTTTTACATATGCTAGGAGTCCTCCACCTCCTGCCTTCTTGCCTCTGCAAACAGGTATGTCATAGTGATCAATGCAAAGGAAATTACCCATTTGACTTTCAGTCACTTTTGTTTCTGATAAGCCAAGCAAAAATACATTGTTGTATGGAGAAATTAACATGACTTTAACTTGATCTATTTTCCCTCTGTGACACCTTTCCCTGAAATTCCAAAATTCAAATATGTAACATTATTGCAATGACTATTTTGGGCACTCAAGGAGACATAACTACAGTGTGTATTTCTACATACATTTACATTGCTTGCATTGCTATCCTTTTTATCTTTTTTGCTATCTTTGGACCCATTCTCATGCATGGTTCTTTTCTTAGTCCTTTTTAGTGTATTATTTACAGTATTTACAGTCTGCTTATTCCTGGTATAAATGCTGGTAGTGTTGTCATCTTTACTTCTAGAGGAATAATTATATATACAGGTAGATTTGTTGCATTCATAACATGAGGAAGTTGAGATGCTGAAATTTTGTTCATATAAGTGGGACCTGGATTTACCAGACATCCTTTGGGATTTTTCAGTTGACAGGTGTCTGGGATAAAGTTATGTGTACTGCGGATGGAAACAACAGTAATGATATTATTGCCTGTATCCTGTTGACCAGAGTTATGACGTTTAGTTTATGGCCTATCTCAGAACATATCCAGCGTATAAATTCCTTACACCTATGCCTGCAGTCGGCAACAGTATGATTTATTTCACCACACAAATTATATATTTGATTTGTTCTTAAATGTCCATAATATTGGAACTTATTTTGTTCACAGAGTTTTGGCTTTGTTGTGAATTTCTAATGTTTCTTCTGAAAGTGACATCAGTGTAGTGGTTCACACTTCTGATGACTTCATTTAGGTTTTTGACAAGTTGTTCTGCTCCTTCATATGAAACTGAATTAGTTCATTTTTACCATAAAGTCTCTTGTCTATATAGCCAGCTTTAGTAATGCAATGTGGCTTATATCATCAGGATTGTGGATAACTTAAGTTACAAGTAAGAAACTGCATAATAATGATGACTGTTTCTTTGGAAAGAACTTTTAACAAGATATACTAAAAAAGAGGGAAATGAACATGACATATAGTTTTGGGAGGTAGTTTATCTATACATAAGATGTGATTCCTGTATGTGAACCTGCCAGATGGGAGGATTTTCTTCTAGAGATGAGGTGTGTCTCCCATTCCTCCCATCACTTAATGAAATCTCCCATGTATGCAAACTTAATATTGAAAAAAAATCTTTTTTCAATTTTTTTTGTCCACACCATGCTTCTGGTGTAGTATATTTACAGTCATACTGCATGTGATCATGTGACTGAACTGGTTTAAGCAAACTTGGACATTTTAGTTCTTAATTTCAAGCAGCATAAAACAATCAACATTCTTTTGATTCTGTAGGCATGGTTGGTTGGCTTAATTGTTTGAAGTTACTGTCTACTTTGCATACTCATTCCATCCCAGTGTGATGTGGTACATGTTGGTGCAGATACTCTTCCACCATTAGTTTGTATTGTCAATGGTCTGGCAAAGTTTGCTGATCCAATACTCTCTTAAGCTTCTCAGGCCAATGATTTTCTGTTCCATTTCCAGTTGCTCCCTAATGCTCATTCTTGAGCAAGTTGCTGTTTACTTTGTGATCAAGGGTTATGCAAGTTCTAATTGCCGCTTAAGATTGTGTCATTGTCTTTGCTGAGCGTAAAACTAACCAGCCTTTTGAAATTCTTGCATTATTATTTATTTATTTATCATGTGCAGTGCATACACAGCCATTTAACAGCATCATCTTCAGCAAGGTGCAGAGCCTGCAGTCCACCAGGGCACATTGTCAATGGACAGTTGTTCACAATGTGTGACATGGCCTGTAGAGCTCCTCAGTTACAGGAACAGTCATTGGCCTGGCCCCATCAGACAAGGTTGACTGCACAATGATCCTGTTCTGTCTGGAAATGGTTCAGTGTGGTCCACAGATGTCATGGAAGCTTGAAGCTGGGAGGGCAGACAGATGGCTCAGCTATGAGGGAATAGTTACAACATCTGTTGAAGACCACTCATCACTCATGCCAGAAATAGCTGTGATATCCTCTGACAAATGACCATACCAGATTGGATGTCTCAAAACCACACAGGCAGCTGGATGTGAAGTAATATCCATGTACAGTGGAAGTTTCTTATGGACATAAACCTTAACCAGCAGCTTTGTGGCTGCTTCCTGGCAACAGAGATGTGGAGTAGGAATGGTGCTGAGTACCAGAAGCCATGGTAAAGGAGTAGGACGTAGTGTTCCAGAGATTATGCACATTGCTGTGTTGAGCTGGACGTAGTTAGATTGTTATGGGACAAACTAGCCCAGGCAGAAGTGCAGTACTTGGTTGTTGAATAACAGAGGGCCACAGCTGATGCTACGAGTGTCTGAGCACTAGCACTTCAAGTTGAGCCAACCAGTTTGTGGATTAGGCTGTCTCGAGTGCTCAGTTTTGCTACACTTTTCTTTACGTGGTTGTAGAATGTTAGTGATCTGTCCAAAGTCACACCAAGGTATGTTGGTGTTGGGTTGTGTTTTATGTGCTGCCCAGTGAGGAGGATGCAAAGCTCACACTTCTCATTTTCATTGTTAAGGTGGAAGGCACTGGTGACTGTCTTTGTTGTGCTTGGCTGTAGGTGCCATTTCTTGAAGAAGTCCATCATTTCCTCCAGATCCTTGTTCAGTACCTCCTCAAGTTCAGTAAACGAGTGACTTTGGATCCCGAGAGCAATGTCATCTGTGTACATGAACTTGCACAACTGTGTTTCAGATAAGTCATTGATATAAACATTGAACAGACTTGGCGAGAGAACAGGCTCCAGTGGGAGTTCATTAGTCTGATATCTCCATGAGCTGCAGCTCTCTCGGATGTGCACTCTGAAGTGCCTGTCATGAAGGAACAGTTCAATAGTCAACTATCCAGCGAGGCAATACACTGGAAATTTTCAACAACAGCCCTGCATGCCAGACTGTGTCATATGCACTGTTAGATCAAGGAAAACGACTGCAGTTTTATGGTTCATTTGAAAATCGTTTTCAACAAATGTAGTCATGGCAAGGATTTGATTGCAAGTTCTGCAGCCATGCCTGAAGACCGCGTGCTCAACAGTTATAGTGTTCTTCAAATCCGGACCGATTCTTTGGAGAGTCTGGCGCACCAGTACCTTAAAACAGACTCAAAGCAAGGAGATTGTCTGATACCTTGCCGCATTTTGGGGATCTTTGCCAGGCTTAGGGATCTTTGCCTGGCTCACAAAGTTGGCAATCACTTTTCCTTAATAACCCGAGTGTATAAAAAAGTGGCGAGCCACACCTTTGCCCATTGTGGATGAGATGCATGCCAAGATGATTCAGGAACTCAGGCAGAGTATTGTCATATCTTGCTGCTTTGCCTGATTTGATGTTGCAGAGCACCTTTTCAAACTCTGTTGTTGTAAATGCCTCTGGAGTATTTCGATCTAGTTCATCTGACTTCAGTGGCAGTATTGTCACCACTCATTACGTACTTGATGTTGGTGCTGTTTCTCTAGAGGTGATGTTGACACTTGTAGTAAATGGCTAGCAACAGCATTTGGTTTGACAATAGGGTGGACTTGAACTGGTGGTTGCTGAACAGTGCTAAGTCAGCAAATCAAGCTCCAGCGAGTGCGCCTGGCAGTGTCCAGGAATTCAATCAGGCGATCTGCTATGTTTGGGTCTCCAGATGCTTCATGCTCCTTAAGAAGAGCCTGACACTCTTCATCCAAAAAGGGTGTATAGACTGGACAATGGCCACGAGGGACAGACAGAATGGTTGCCTTTAATATGGCTCTTTGCAAGCTGTGAAAAGCTTCCTTGATTGGGATGCAGCGAGATGGGATAGTGACTAGGCTACACTCCAATATGTCACTGTACTTATCCAGTCTGCTTTGCAGAAGTTCCAACGCCGCTGTGAAGAGCTGTGTATAGTCGGCAGTTGAAGTTCAATATGGATAAGCACTGGTCTGTGCTGACTGTGTGGGAAGTCATATAGAACTGTTTGGCTTACTGGCTGAGGATGGTCACCAATGGAACTGACCCAACAGTGGTCCGATGAGTAGTCCTTTTGTCATCTTTCGGGATGAAAGTTTCCATGTTGCTTAGAGTTGTGAATCAGAAGGAGGTTATTGTTCATTGCCCATTCTACCATGTGTTCCCCATCTTCATTGGGGTATGAGTAGCCCAGTCAGAGTGATGACTGTTGAAGTTGCATACAGACAGCTTGGTGTTCAAGAGTTGGAAGCATATTGTTGTCCCAATGGGCACTGGGTGGTTTGTAGACATTAGCAATCTTGTACCCTCCAACCTTGATCACAACGCAGAATCTGGTGGAAGAAACTGGAGATGTTGTACTGCCGAATTTTTAGTCTGGCATTGATGAGATGAGGTCATATTGTCCTGCTACCTGGTCTGCTACGTGCATCTACTGCAGACAGATTATGTCAACATTATGACAGTGGGCTGTAGTGCTGATGATGGTTTATTTGGCTGCTTAGAGACCCTTGATGTTAAGTTGTAAAACTCGTAGGTCTGGTCCAGTGGCTTGAAAGTCAGATGACATTGATACATCGGGGGCTGCACTTGGTAGTGGCACATAACTGGGATTCAGTGCTGAATTTGGTTTGTGAGTTAGATCCTTTGCTTCCCCAGCCTCGATCAGAGTATTGACAGGGAGCATGATGTGAATGCTAATCCATGCTTCCCATTATTGCATTGAATCCCAGTAATACAAACTGGACACATTTGTTGTTATAACTCATCAACTGATGTGATTCTGTTGCTCATTAAGTACATGAATACAATATATTATCTAGCACTCACTGATGGACACCATTCCTGGAGATATAAAGATGTTTGCTATGGGATACCTGCATTTCCAGGCTATTAAGGCAAGTGTCAGAGCAGCAGTTGATAGTATGTACTGTCTAATGGCAGCAGCAGATTGTGCATGTGGTACCCAGTTAGTGACAAACTTAATTGTGGTAGTATCCAGAGGGTGAGCTGTGTCACATACATTTTTGAGTGAGTTGTTTCCCATCATGAGTACACTTTACATCATATTGCTGGCCTCTGAAACCCTCAAGGTTACTTGAGTCTTGTGTTGACGTGGTGTTTGATAAATTCCAGATATGCCAATACATTTCAGTGTACCATCAGTACCAAACACCATGATGTTGCCAGCTGGTTTGATGAAGAGTGCCAAAAGGCCCAGACGCAAGTTTTTAGGCTCTCTCACCCCACCCCACCCCCACCCCTTGAGGGCTGGCAGTGTTGCCTTAATTGATTTAACAGCATGACATACAATTTTCATATTTATAGAATTTAAGGCACACGAGGCAATGGCCTTGGTGGTCATGGTGGTGGCTGTAGCAAGTGCTGTTGTGACCATGGGTGCTGCTCTGAAAGGTATCAGCCAGCCTACTGTCATATTGTACACAAAAGACTAGTTGGCAGGTGCTTATGACACTTACTCATGTTATGCATTGGATATTTTTCATTGCTTCTGTGTCATATAACATGCTTATCTTGCTACAGCAAAGGACAGTTTCGAATATAGAAGTGCAGTTCAGTGATACAGGTGCTTTTACAGGGCAAGTAGGGGGTGATGCAAATGACAGGGGCCATCTTGGGTTCTGGTCTGGGATAAAGCTATGGAACACTTGGCCATGATTAGCCTTGTCTCTGGTGCTCAAGTCCACATAGATACCAACAGCATCACATGTTAGATAAACAGAGGTCATAGTGATGATCTGCACTATGTTGAGTATTATATTGCAGCTGTGGTTAAGAATGGCATTCACAAGATTGACTGTATTAAGTCACTACAATAGCTGGTACAGGGTCGATTTTGTGATATCAGTGTGGTAGACAGTGGAACTAATATCTGTTGCTGTAGGCCTGCTAGTCTGTGGTGGTGAAACTTTCTCATCAAAAAACAAAAATTAACACCAGTCCATGTTGGTGGTACAGCATGTGATTTGCATGTTCCATAAGCCATGGACATCAGTCCCACAAAATAGGATAACTATGGTTAGTGTTGACATGGATCCCCTATGATACGTAGGTGTAGTGCTGAGTGAAGTACAACTTTGTTGTCTTTGTCACAGTCTGAATCACATGGTCCTGGGTGCCTTTAGGATTTAAGATATACATCATGGGTCAGTAGAAAAAAGTGTTTAGTGACTCAGTTTTCCACTGTGGCCTCTGCTAATGTCCTGCTCAAAAATGGTAGCAGGATGTTGTAGCATTTCTGATTGTCAGCTGTGCTGGGCCAACCATGTAGAGCCTGTTCCATTTCATCCATTGTGTCAGGAGGTTTAACAGCAGCTGGCTAATGCCTCAGGCACTGGTGCAAGCTAGTGGTGGGTGGGTGCTTAATGTTGTAAAGACTGAAAAGCAGGGACACATTAGAACTGATGTTAGCATAAGTGCATTTTTCTGCCTCTTAAAAGTATTTTTAGTTAACAATACAGACAGCATGCACAATGGATACTAAGCTTGTGGTGCTACACTATAGCTGCAGGGTTACTTGAACGGTGTGGCAGCAGTTAAGAAGCTGGCTGCTATGTATAGCAGGGCCACCTTTCCACCAGAGCATGCCTTTATATGGTCATAGTGAAAGTCATAGATGAGGAGTTTGCTGAAGTAGAGGATTACCTGCCACACATAAATTGGGTGATTTAACTTAAGAGCAAAGTTTGCTTTTGCTCCCAGACCACACTTAGTACATGCAGGCATGTCTTCGCCTTTCATAGCCTCTCCAGATTTTACAAAACTTTCCAGTGCCTCTCCTGCTGCACTGCTCCTAATAAGCAGTCATGAATATGTGTTATACCCTCTTATGTTTATATGCTACTTTTTAATTGATAAAATTAATTAGTTGCCTACATGCTGTAAGTATAATAGCACTTTATTGGTTATGTAATAGTTGTAATGGTACCAGCCCCTTTAAAAGTTCTTAATAGTTATGCCTAGACTGGGGGAAAAAATCTAAATCTTTATTTCACACACACACACACACACAGTGAGCTTGTAAAATACAAGAGTCCATATTTCTGAGCACATTTGGTATGTAAGCTTGTATCATTAATGTCTCAGATGAAATTAGGCATATTAATAACAAGGTGATCTTGCATCCAATTGACTGAGCCTGTAAACATGCTTGAGACCATATTTCTAAACAAATTTGAATCAGATTTGCAAATTTATATCAATTCAAGATTGCAGATGATCCATGCATATTAATGAATGCATTCAGGTCACAAGACCAGTATCTTAACCACTAACCACCACAGCTTTATTGGAAATGGGTTCTAAGTGGTTTCATGGCGATGACTCGAAGGGCAGGCCTCCAGAATGGGGTGGGTGAGTGGGTATTAGTAGATCAAGGAATCAATGTTGACTGCACAGATAACTTGTGTTGTAGTGCCAAATACGTGTATATACTTAAAGAATGGGGTTATGAAAAGTTATGAACAGTTTCTAAGTTATGGATCAGGGCCTAACCCTCAGGGTCAAGAAGTCAAAGTTGTGTAAACAAGTTGTCATTTTTATGCAGAGGGAGTGATCTTACATACAATATTGTCAATTATCTGGGTGCTGATTATCATGATTATACACTTCTATGAACTACTACTTCTTACATTTTTATAAATGAAACTAAAAATTGACCAGCACCAACATAGACTAGAATCAAGAACAATCACAGTCAAATGTAATTTCATGATGATATTATCATGAATAACTAAAGTATGTTCATGAAGTTAAAAATAATTGTACATGGAGGGAGTGAAGTACAAAGAGTTAACATGTATTCCTACATCTGACTGTCTCTAAGAGAATGCCACTATGACAATACATGTATGTAAGGGCTTTCTGAAAGCCAAACTTACTTGATAACCTTTTGATCAGTGATCATTGGTGACTTAACAGGTAATAAAAGTTAATCACTTACAAACATATGCAGGTGTGAATAGAATCCACTTTGGTCAGTTTACCTTTGCTTAAACTTTATGACACTTGGCTTTATAAGAAAATATTTCAAGTTCTTATGTGCAGTGAATTTTAGTATTTAATGAAAGTATCATATTAATATTTTTATTGTTTTGACCTTTTCAGCTTTTAAACATTGTCAGATATCTATAAAACAATTATATTGACCTAATTACAAATGTATTCCACTTAGAGACAGTCACAGTTCCGCATTTTACCCAAATTAAAAATTAAATCATCCTGACTGACAAATATTAGGACAAAATCTGTTTCTGCACGTGCACATGCATATATATATATATATATGAGATCATACAATTTTCATGGCTCTTGCTGGAAATTTTTTCAGAAAATTCACGAGGCAGCCATATATTTGTGAAACTTAATATAAACACATTCAAACAAGATATAAGTTGTGACAAAAACAATAATATTTGATATATCCAATTGTACCATGAAAAGTGTCATTTTTCCTTGGGTATTTTTTGTGTCTCTAGAGTGTTTAAACAATTAGGAAAACATGAAAAAAGAAGCTAAGTTTGCAACATGTCTGTTGATTGTTCAGCAAAAGTCTGTAAACTAAACTTAGTGACCTTTGAATTTTATTTTGGTATGGTGTTTATTTGGCAGTTTAAGACAGTTTGATATAATGATATATGATATATTCTGTGACAGATTTTCAACTGCTCATAGTATGTGCTTGTCACAACCGATGATTTTCCATGTTTCCCATGTGTGGCAAATACATTGATTTAAGGATATATCTATTTCTCTTCCTCTATATATATATATATATATATATATATATATATATATATATATATATATATATATATATATACAGAATAATATATATATATGTCTGTGTGTGTGTGTAGGTTAGCTACAAAACTTTACACACGCAGTCGTCTCATGGTCTAGTTGGTCCTAAATAAAAATGTTATGGTTTTTTCTTAATGCAAAGCCGTATCAACACAGGGTTTTCACATGAAGACTTAATGTGATGTCTGGTTGGTCCTAAATGAAGAGTTACCAATCTGACCGTCAGAATGGTAACCTCTGTGGCCATCTTTAAAATCTTGTCATTGCTACTCCACCAGAATGGACATTAATATTGACAGCATGAGGTTTTGACTAGAAGAATGCTTATGGTATCCACTTGGTACAAAATGAAAATGTTGCTATTTGACATCCAATATGGCTGTCACGTCTGCTGTTATGAAAATTTGTTAGTGTTGCTCCTTTTAGAATTCGTAATGATGTTCACATGGGGTTTTCATCAGAAGGACTTCAAATGATGTCTGGTTGGTTCAAAATGAAAATGGTGCCAGTCTTGTATGCAATGTGCAGTGGCTGATTTGAAAATCTTGTTGTTCAGAAACAGGCATGGGGTCAATTACAGGTGCTCAATTACAACTATGATTACAGGTTGTTTGGCACTGATGATTATGATTATGATTACACTTTATTTGGAACAAATGATTATGATTATGATTATAATTACAGGGGATGATTATGATTACAGGGGGATGATTATGATTATGTTTTTGCTTTGTATTTTTCTTGTCATTTTTTTTCTGGGCAGATATGATACATTGTATGGTGTAACTGAAAAACAATTTTAACCCTTTGCAAAGTACTTGGCTTCTATAATCATCTTAGTAATTGGACTTCCGCTCAGAAGCCAAGTAAAATACATTTATATGAAGGCTACTTCACTGCTAATTTGTATCTGAATGAAAGAGTTGCTAATTAAACATGAAATTTTGAATTAACAAATGGTCTTCTAAAATTATAAGACACAGTATATTTTTGAAAAATTAACTTGTATATTTGCCACCCAAAATTACCCATTCCTTATTGTAATAGTCAACATTCATGGTCATTTATTTATGGAAACTTTTATCATTCTTATATATTTAGTGATTTTTGGTTGTAATTATTTGTAATCATTATTACGCTATGATTATAGAGCTTTTGAAATCAATGATTACAATTATGATTACAGCTCACGCTGTAATCATTAAAAAAATCAGTTATGATTACAATCATTACCAGCCCCATGCCTGCTCGGAAATATCAGAGATGGTTTCAGTAAAGTTAAAAAGAAGAAATAATCTTACCATGAATTCCAGGAAATTATTTCAGTGGGTAAAATGTCAGTCACTTTGGGTACTCTTGTTTTTTTTTGTTGCATTTTAATAATTCAATTTAAATAACTTTCAACCCTCCATTTAAACTGTTGTAAATAGTACATAGTAAATAGTACACTCTTTACAACAACTTAATGTTCTTTACCAGTAAACTTATTGCATTTTATTTTGTTGAAGATATCAGCATTTAAACAAATGGAGACCACACCTTTTGATGCAGTCCCAGATCAATTTCCACCAGTCACTAACCAAGAGATGAAGAACCAGTGTGATAGTGGTGTGAGACCAGAAAAGAATGCCATTGATTTAAGACCAAACCCTGAAAAGAAGAATGCTGACTATTTTGTAGTAAAGTTAATTCCAATTGATTCCTGGTGGAAATTTGATGATGCATTTAAAGAACAAACTAATGACCATGTACACCACATCCTTGAACAAGTGGAAATTGCAGATAAGCTAGGGAAAGGAGACTTTAGGCTGATGTTATCCATACACAAGATGCCTTGTTGTCATCAGGAAGCAGGTACTAATGTAAAAATTAATTGTGAATTGCTTTTTCAAATAGCTATGTATGTGTGTACTGTTAAACTAAATATTTTTATGAGCATAACTCTTTTACAAATTAACAGTAACATGAACATTTTCTATTTTGTAGTTTTAACTATATTATCAATTGGTGCTATTGCCTTTACCATATACTGAATTTTTCTTTCATATCTTCATTTGCATTTTGATCAGTTGTTGTATATCCTTGATCAAGGTATTTTACTTGCCTTGGCACAGTATACTCCTCTTAAATGGCTAGGCATATCGTGATAGTGTGAAAGAAAATCGATTTTACATGTATTATGGCTGTCACAGTTACCAACTTGAAAATCTTGGTATATTTAAAAATATCAGAGATAGTTTCGACACTTTGGAGGTAAATAGAAAAAAAGGGTTTTGTCTTGAATTCTTTGAAAATTATGTTCAACCAGTGGAGTTTCAGTCCCGTCAGGGTGCAGTTTTGGCTGAAGATCTCACTTGTTTCATTTTCCATCAATGATCATTGACAATGTTATCTCTGTTTGGTGCTGAAGCAAATTAAAATCAATTAAACATTTCTTTCAGCCAATGAAATCGATCATCTTGTGCTTCTTTGGCAGTGAGTACACTCTATTCAGTAAGCTCTGGGCATGCATGATTCAGGCGTTTAAAATCAGTCATAGGAATTTTTTATCTCTCTTTTCTGGGAGCTTTTTTTATGTGCTCTATGGGGGCCGTAGAAGGAACATTCATGCACCAAAGTTGATAAATAAGGGTCATTAGCCAAACAGTGCAACTTAAATTGAACCCTGAAATATTTTATGTCATTGCTGGACATGAAAGGGCAGGTTAGAATCCACATGAGAAATCACACCTGATTGGTCAAACTGCCGAACTGAACTCTGGTGCAATACTAAATTATTCTCTTGTTTGTGTATGTGGGGAACATGGATTTTTCCTTACAGCAGTTGGAGTTAGCCAAGAATTAAGGTGCCATTGCAAAGCTGTTACATAATTAAATTGTTGCTTGTATGTTTTTGTACACATCAGTCGGGTTTATTTGCTAGCTTGCACATCATGAGTGATATTAATCTGTTACATTCAGAACATTCAAAAAGACTTGTGTAGCATGCGTTTTAGTTGGATTAAGATCATGCAGTCTGCATCAAAACTTTAATTGTGTCAGTCTTTAGGCATGTAGAATTTACTTTAGTTGAATGTGTGTTCATTAGAAATGTACCTGATTAAGGCATGGGATTTGCAATATTACTGACTGGTTCTGCTTTAGTGTGCAGTTGAGTTTGTTTGGTTTTGTGTTTTAAGGTTCAGCAACACTTTTAAGGCATAACAAGGCAAGTAGAGTAAAATGCCTTGTCCAAGGACAAAACATGGTAGTCAATCTGGACAGAACAGATGATGGGGATCAAATCCAAACCATTCTGGTATGCAGCTGAGTCTGAAAGATATTCCTATGTTCACCAGAGCATGAAAAAGTAGGTCACTCTCTTCTGCTTTTGACGGCATTAAATACTCCCTCTAAAGCTAAGTCACATGCGCAACAATTATAAGAACATTCATGCTTTAGAAAGATTACCTGGCCTCCTCCTGCTCCCTGCCACAAAAGAAAAAGATTCCTTCGAAAGCAAACAGTTGTTAAATGTATCAGAACCATTAAACTTTTATGAAAGTTCATGCGTCTTTTTATTTTTATGTCTTTGATGTAAAAATGAGCTTTTTAAGACACAGTAAGCTACATGTCAGTCAGAGATGATAGGCTCACATATATAATTTTAGGAGAATATGTAACTGCATTGGAGAGAAATCTTAACAAAATATTGGAGTTTTATTTGGAAGAACTGGATTCAAGGCTTTTTGCAGAAAAGATTGGAGAAAAAGTGCTGGAATTTAGATCCAGAAAGGAGAATTTGGAGTTCCTGCTTAAAAGACTTTTTGGTTCAGAGGGAACAAATGCAAGGTATGTCTCTTAGAAAGGAAAGATCAGGTGGTGGTGGCATAATAATACCAAACTAACTTGCAGAAGTACTTTGTTAGATTCAGAATGAGGGAGTGCATTGATAGAAATAGTATTTATCTTGAAAATTTTTTTGCTTTAGCCTTGTTACAGAGGTGAACTCTCAATTAAGGTCACATATACAACCTGATAGATACAACTCAAATATAGCTCTTCATATTCCCACCTTCAGAAAATTGTTGGTATGCAGTGAAAGTTTAGATAACAACCTTTTATATCCTACCTCCAGTGTAAGGTGGAACGTATTATATTATGATGTTGCCCGTCTGTCACGTTTTGTTTCTGCATAGTTCCTCCAGTTATCCATCATTTACAGTTACCCAACTTTGTATATGAATTGCACTTGGAATAAGGAAGAACTCAGTTTTGGGGTGATAAGGTCAAAGGTTAAGCTTGCTGACTGAAAAAGTAACATGGTTTCTGACCATAGTTAACAAGCTTTGCATATGACTTGCACTTTTCTCAGAAAGAACCCAATCAATTTCAGGGTCAGAGGTCAAGGTCACTGTGTGACTGAAGGAAGAAAAATGGTTTTAGCACAAATACTTGAGTTTTCAACCATTTTCAGTAACCAGACTTTGTGGATGGATTGCATTTGGGATAATGAAGGACTGTATCACTTTTGGTTTGAAAGGTCAGAGTGCAAGGCTACTGTAACCAAAAGAAGAAAAATTATTTTTTTGCATAAATGTTTCAGTTATCAACCATGCACCCTAACCAAAGGTTGTGGGTGACTTATGCTTTGAGAAAGAAAGAACTATGGTGATTTTGAGTCAAAAGTTTAAAGGTTAAGGTTACTGACTGAAAGAAGAAAAACAATTTTTGAAGAGATGTCTTGGTAATTCATGCCCTAACTGATGCTGTGGTTGATGTTTTGGGACCCTGTTATGTGTGAGTTATAGCGAGAGAGGTTGACCTTGCCCAAAGTTTGGGTAAGGCTTTTAAAAAGAGGTATTGATCAAGCTTGTTGATTTTAGGGTTAAGAATTAAAAGGTAATTGTCATTGTGGCTCAGACAAAAATAGGTTTTGCTGAATAACAAGGTCAAAGTTACTGTTGTTGATGATTCATATTAAGGTTTTGGCTGAAGTTTAAAAAAAAAATTTTTGCATATTTTGCCTAAATCCCAAGATAGATTTTCTTAATGCTTGGGATGAAATATAATCAAGCTAAGACACTTCATTTATTGACAAGCACTCTAGTCCCTTTGGCTTTGGGGTCATGGTCACAATCATATAAAATTTGCATCGTGGTTTTGGGTCAAGAATTTTCATTTGCTGATATTTTCCAAACCCACTTTATTGATCTTGTGTAAAAGTTGTATCAGCATGAGTTTTTCATCAGAAGACTTCTTATGAAGTCTAGTTAGTCCTAATTGAAAATAATACTGATCTAAGATCCAACATGGCCACCACAGTAGCCAAGTTTTGTAATTACTACATCCTCAGAATAGCTGGACATTGTTGACAGTTGGTTTCACTAATAGACTTTGTGTGATATCCAGTCAGTCCTAAATGTGGCCTCCAATTTTAAGGCCATGATGGACTTGTTGAAAATTTTGCTTTATATAGTTTTTTTTTTAATTTACAGAGATAGAAACAAAGGGTTGTTTCTGAAAATTCTTCTGAGGTAGTTGGTCTTGAAAATATGGCGCTGTTCAGACTTCCAATATGGCCATCATGATAGCCATTTTGAAATTTTGTTATAGCTACTTCTCTAGAATAGCAGGTCATGTAGACTTGGGTTTTTTAGTAAAAAGACTTTCTATGATATCTTATTGTTCCTACATAAATATGATTTAATAAATGGTAGCAATATTGAAAATATTGTCATCATTCCCCTTTTAGAAGGGTTGGTCATAGTGATGTGGTTTTCACTAATAAAATCCTTGTTATAGGTTTAAAATGAATATGACCTCCCAAAGAGTGGAAAATCTCACAACAACAAATGTTTTAAATGGATGGCTTAATGAACATTTACAAAAATTTTCTCCCAGTTTTCCTGTTATAATATCATGCTGGGTTCACCTCAAAATTGACTGCCGTGGTAGCCACCCAAAAAATCTTTATATTTCTACTTTTCCTGAATCAACATGGGATTTTCAATATAGCACTCTTTGTTTCTGAATGACATTGATGTTCTTCTAACTTCCAAAATTGCATCATAGTGGCCCTCTTGAAAATACTGTTATCACTAGTCATCTTGCATTAACAGTGGTGTTGATGTGTTTTTAATAAAACACTTTTTGCAGTGTTTCATTGGATCTGAATGAAAATGGTTTATATCTGCACTTTTGTGAAAGAGTTTTGAAAACCAGACCAAATTTACATTGGCTCAAGTCAAAGTTTTGTATTTTACTGTAGTGATGTGTGCATATACAAGTGAATTTTCACCAGATTTTTTATTAACAGCACATGTGTCATGGATTTAGGCAAATCTATATTTCTGCTGTTGAAATAAATCAATCCATGCTTTTGTCTATCATGTACAATATATAGTGATGATCATGGATGCCCATGTTTTTGCTTGTAGTGTATTGCATTATTTGAGAATTTCTTGTGTTATTCTTGCAAATGTGAAGGGTGTTTGCACCTTGTTCAGTGAAGCAGTGCTTTAATAGTTCCCTTTCATAGTACCAGTGTCAGGGTTGGTATAATTATCCTTTTTCTGGTTCCTGATTGTTTTGTTCTTTTCTTGCAGCATCATAATATGTCACAGGCATTTGAAAAGCTCCATGGGACATTCACCTGCTTGTTATTTACTGGTTGTGCATGCATAGGCAGATGTCTGATTTGTTGCCTTTAGGGCAGGAACCAAGAGTAATTTTCTTGGTTATGAGACCACCAAAAGGACAAGAATCTTTGATAAGTTTAATCCAATGCCATCAGTCCCATCCAGTCCTTATGGGGATAATGAGTCAGCTTTCCTTGCATGTCTCAGGGAAAGGGATCAGATTGGCATCCCCCTTACCTGTGTACCGTTGAGGACCCCCACTACCCAATAGTGAGCCTTCCCCCACAGAAGTTTTCCCAGGGCAAAGAGCCCACCATGGTAGTGGAAGGGGACCATTGGATTCTGCCTCACTTTTTGGAAGCGTTTTCCAGCTTGGCCCATAAAGCATCTACCTTGTAGTCAGTGTGTTTAAGTTCAGGAAATTGATCGCAACCTGGGCTCATCTCCTGGTCAAAGCCTTGGTGCTTCAGGCTCAAATCCTACCGAGTATAGCCTCTCTGAGTGATCTCTTTTCACTTTCATCTTCAGCCTTTTGAAGGAGGAATTGTTTTGATCAGTGCTGGATGGCGGCAGTGGCTAAAGATCCAGGCATGCACTTTCCATTTTGATGGTACTCTCTGTAGAGCTTCTCAGTCACCACTGAGATGTAGCCTTGGAGATGTTCAAGATCGTGCTGAACCACTGCAAGAACGGGTCTACACTTCTGAAGGCAGAAATGCTTTTTTGCTGGTCAGATCTACTTTTGTAGGAATTGAGGGATCAGCAAAAACTGTGTCCTGGCAACAACTCTAAGCCTGTCATAACTGGGCAAAAAGAGTGGCCACCCGGACTGACTGATGATACCTTCTCAGGCAGGGTCTATCTCAACAGACTTAAAAGCAAACTCAGATAAAAATTCCCTCCCACCAGTCTTTTAATACAGTAAGCAGTTGCAGAGGCCATGGAGGGAGATAATTGGCTTTAGAGATTTGTTTTAGGGATTTAATCCTCTCCTGTGGCATTTTTCCTCTTCCCAGCATCCCAGTGGGTGTCTGATAGGTTCTTATTTCTCTTCCTTCATTTCTGAGACATCCTGCTCATGGACCCCAATTCCTTTTCACCGGTCCAAACTGATTCATCTGAGTGGAAAGGTACACATCTTTCTGGAGAGACCACTCCAGTGGCCTAGTGGTTAGAGCGTCCACCTCAGATATGGGAGGTCACGGGTTCAAACCCAGACCAAGTCATACCAAAGACTTTAAAAAATGGTACTAACAGCTGCCTTGCTTGGCGCTCATCATTAAGAAGTTAGTGTTAGGACTGGTCGGCCTGGTGTCAGGATATTGTGACTGGGTGGGACATCATGCTACATGTCTGTGGTATGATGCCCCAGTGCTAGACATCACTATAAACTGCCACACTGCAGACATTGTAGCAATATGACTGAAAAAATTTTAAAAAGCCAAATCACACACACACCATTCTGGAGAAGGGTGCAGTCAAGAGGGTGTAAAATGACTGCACCAAGAGCCTTATCAAGGTAATTCAGTTAATAGCAGTGCACTTGAAGTGTTGTGCATCTCCCATCTCCAGTATTTCATTTAGTGATTGATGCATAGTGTCCTCAGAGATTCTGTTCTGATGGACCTGTCTCTGTGTTGGTCAATAATGAATCACCTTGATCTAATCACCATTCTAGAGAAGTCTTTTCTTATCCCTTTTCATGACTTTTTGTATGTAGGGATGAATTAGTTCCCTTAGGAAGATTTCAGTTACACCTTTCCTGTCCCTGCTTTTAAAAAAACTGGAGACCCCCATAAAGACCTGCTTTCAGTTAGATCTCCCTGGGGACCAATTTTCTCTTCCACCTGAGTTGATGGCTAGATTGGGACTGGTTTCTAACTAGAGTCACGATTCACACTTCTGAGCCCCATACATTTCTGTACACAGAATCAGGATGGAGTATGCACCTGGAGCCAGAGGGGTAGTTCTTCAGGGTCTGTGGTCTCAGTAAGAAACAAGTCTTCAGAAATACAACCTAAAATGATTTCATTGTTCCTAGTCATACATTGTTGTGTCAGCCTCATAAGGTTCAATGTATTATGATTGCCTCAGAAAATATATTAGTAATAGAGTACCCCAGGTATCAAGAAAGTACACATGATCCTTTCTCCATGTCTTGGTTTGTCCTGGTGGCCCCCCACAGTTATATTCAGAGATCTACTCAACTTGTTGGTAGATGAGCACAAGAGGGACTCTCATCCATAACAGCACAGATTCACCTCCTTTGCACTTGGCTCATCTCGAATGACCTGCAAAGACCATTTTTCAAGCAAGGTTGTGGACTGGTCACAAAGCCTAGAAGGCAATCAGCTTCAAAGTTTACAGTACAAAGTAGAGAAACATCAGTAATTGGTGTAATAGGAAACACATTCCTCCCTTTAAATGCAGTTTCAGACAATCTTCTCTTTTTTTTTGGCAAAAAAGAATGTTCTTTTTCTACCAGTAAGTACTATAGGGCAGCCCTTTCTAACACTGAAGTTTTCCAGGGTTCAGCCATTGGGCCATAATCTCAGCTTTTTGATCTTGTCAGGTATCTTGAGGTTCAGAAGCAAGTGTCATGCTCATTGAATCTTTTGTGTGTTTTTTGGGCATTGTCAAAACCCAAATATAAACATTTGAATGAAGCTTGCATTGGAAACCTTACCCTTATTACAGTTTTCCTGCTTAGTGTTAGTGAGCAAAAGGAATAAGATTCATGCCTTGTACATGGAAAAGGGTTGTTTACAGTTCAGTGGGAACTGTTATTCTATTTCTTAATCAGGGTTTCTGGCTAAGAATCAGCAGCCTTCACTAGCTCCAGCTTCTATTGAGATACCCAGTCTCAGTTATATCCATGATGTGGATGATCAAGATAGGCTCCTTTTGCCCAATTAAGGCCTTTAGATTTTATTTTATTTCCCCTGTAAGTGCCTTGGGATCCCATGAGATAGAATTGGTCACGTGATAAGTCAGTCAGTGAATGGTCCCGAGTCAATGAGTAAGTACTTTCTCTACTTCTCGAGTTTTAAATTTTCCTGATTCCAGTATTTTACAACAGAACTTCAACATAAACTTGCACTTAGCATGGGGCAGAAACTTCTTCCACTGTTTTGAGGACTTTTTCCAGTCATAACTGTACCGTACTTCATTATTTCATTGGTTTTGAGACTTGTGTGCACAATGGCAGAATTGGGACAAAGGAATCCTGTCACTAAGGGTAATGAACTATTGCAAGAAATATTGCAAAATAGAGCCAAGCAGCATTTAGCTGATAAGGACAAAGACTTCTCTATCATGGTTGAAATAGAATGCAGTGATTCCCGAGGGGGAACAACAATGCAAAGTGATAGCCCTGTATTGGTGTCACAATTGAGGAGAAAACCTGAATCTATGGATAAAGTGGCTGATAAGGACAAAATAGAGCCAAGCAGCGTTTAGCTGATAAGGCCAAAACTTCTCCATCACGGTTGCATTAGAATGCAATGGTTCCCAATGGGGAACAACAGTGCACAGTGATAGCCCTATTTTGGCTTCACAATCGAGGAGAAAACCTGAATATATGGATAAAGTGGCTGATAAGTCCAAAATAGAGCCAAGTAGCATTTAGCTGACACGGCCAAAGACTTCTCTATCATGGTTGAAACAGAATGCAGTGATTCCTGATGGGGAAGAACAATGCAAACTGATAGCCCTATAGTGGCATCACAACTGAGGAGAAAACCTGAATCTATGGAAAAAGGGGCTGTGCCATTACCTACAAGGAGTTTGTCATGTGACTGTGAATTCTTGCAAGGGTCAGAAAACATGACATCTGCACAACAATGGTGGCACCCAGATGAAAAAAGCTAATCAAACGACAAGTGGTCCACTATCAAGTGATGTGGACCATCAGCTTGAATTACTGACAAATTTGTCAGCTACAGTAACAACTCTAAAGTCACAAGTTGACAAACTTGGCAAAAAACCCATGGCTGATATGCTGGGATTCGATGGACCGGCACGGACGGAAACGGTTCAGGAAAGTGATTTTTGTTCCATCAGATTTTTCTTCAGAAACTGAAGGAAAACATTTAAGGTCACCAATTTGCCAAAATTTAGTTGTGCCTAAAGTAATTCCTGAGATTTGGGTAAACATGAACAAATGTATAAAACAAATGGATGCAAAGCTCTAAAATTTTCAAGGAACTGTTGCTAAAGCTTGTGTTCCCTTCTCAGGCTCATGGATGATTTACTCCACAATAAGATAGATGGCACACCTACAAAGGTAAATAAACTGCTTGCAAATGTTGGTGATGTGCTGTAGATGCTTTTTTCTGGATTTTGTGACATGACACAGAAAAGCAAAGAAGTACTCAAGCCTGATCTTCATTACAGTTGCCGACCTCTGTATGCATATCAAAATAAGGTAACTGGCCTCCTGTTTGGAGATGACGTACCTACAAAAGTCAAGAATATTCTTGATGCTCAGCAGATGGGGAACAAAGTTTTTGGAAAGTTTCTGGCTTCAAAGACTGGAAGAAATTCAATTTATAAAGGAGCTCAAGCATTACACATGTCTTTTATTTTTCAAAATGGGGGCCAGATCCCAGCCCTATCAATGACAGCCATATAAACGGGGACCACAGAGCCTCAAAAAAAAGAGGAGATATACAACCTCTGTCAAGATATGTGAACAGAGGCAGTGTTTTATCTTCCACAAAAACTAAGTGGCATTTCTCCCATTCACGAGAGCAGTTTCTTTCATTGCCTTATATAATATGCCAGGAATTTTGTTGCTGGTAAGGTTAGTTGGTGTGCTGAAAAATGGCAGAAGATAATCTCTGATGCATGGATTTTATCTACTTTGAAAGGTTACAGACTCAAACTTGATAGCAGCCCAGTCCAAACTTGTATTCCAAAACAGAAACATTCTCAGACAAAGAATACACTGTAATTACAACCAAAATTGACATATTGTTGAATATGGGAGTAGTTGAGAGAATAAGCTTTGCCTGTGTAAAGTACTTGTCGAAAATATTCACTGGAGAAAAGTGCAATGGGAGTATTCGGTTATACTCAACATACATGGTGTCCGTGCACATGTGGTACTTCACCATCTTAAAATGAAGACAATAAAAACAGCATTGACCATGGTGATGATGGTAAGATTGACAGAGGGAAAGACACACGCATTGCTTGAGTTTTGTGAATCAGTGTTGAAACAGAAACATTAGACTATTTGTGAATTAGCACAATTAGTAGGGAAAATGGTTGCTAGTGAGCCAGGCTTAGAATATGCCCCTCTCTACTACAAACCTTTGGAAAGGGAGAAAGACAGATTGCTGAAAATGCATGAGAGCAATTATGATGCATCAATTTCTCTTTCCAGCAATGCTAAAGATACAATTAAATGGTGTATCCAAAATGTTAAAATCAGTTTTAAGCCTATTTACAGAGGTAACCCAGATATTGTTATCAAAAGCGGGAGTTCTCTGATGGGATAAGGATGAGACTGATAATGAGACTGATAATATTAAAACTGGTGGTCGCTGGAGTAGTATGGAGAAAATGAGCCCTTCAGTGTTTTAGAATTGCTGGCCTGTTTCCTGACATTAAAGTCACTTTGTGAACACAAATATAATGTATACATTAGGATCTTCATAGATAATACTGTAGCTGTTGCCTACATTAACAAAATGGGAGATAGGAAGAGAGTACTAGATCAGATAAAGACAGATTTGGTTGAGTGCTTGCCTTCTTCCTGGGAAGAATAATGTAGAGCAGATCATCTATATAGGATTTTTAATGACGATGCAGAGTGGATGTTCAAAAAGCAATCTTTAACAAAATTCATGCAATATTTGGACATTTCATACTGATTTGTTGGCCTCTAGATTGTATCATCAGATTCACAAATACGTGTCATACAGACCAGATCCACATGCATGGGCCATTGATGCTTTCTCTATGACCTGGTCTGGCCTAATTTTATATATGTTGCCCCCTTTAAGCCTGGTGGGACATATTCTTCAGAAGATAGTAGGCAACAGTGCAGAAGTGGTTATTGTAGTACCATTGTGAGCAAGCTCTAGCTTCCCTGCCTGTTGCAACTAATTGCTCAGCAATCGTACATTCTTCCACAGATTCGCAGCCTGTTGATCTTACATCATGATCTACTCAAGGAACATCCACTGGTGGAAACCCAGCTAGCTGTGTTCACTTGTTGCGTAAAGGCATATGAGGACAAACTGCTAGTGTCATACTTGATTCTTGGAGAAAATCCACTAGGAAACAATATTGGATATATCTCCAGCAATGGTTGCACTTTTCACTTGGGAAACATATTGATCTTCTTGATCCACCTGTAACATCTGTCCTGGATTTCTCAACGAAGCTTTTTGATTCAGGTTTAGGTTACAGTTCCATTAACAATGCCAGATCGACAATATCTAATTTAGTTAAGTTGAGTGGTAATATAGACCTAGGTAATGATGTGTTTATAAAAAGATTTTTGAGAGGAGATTTTCTGTGTAGGCCAAGTTTGCTGAGACATTGCATAACCTGGGATGTGAGCACTGTGCTTCAGCATCTGGAAACATTTCACTTGGGGAACATTTCTTTGAAACAAGTGACTCAGAAATCAGTGATCCTGTTGGCCTTACTTAATGGCCAGAGATGCCAAATTTTGCTTGTCATAAATGTTGATGATATTACTATTTTTGTCATGGGATCCTGAGACACTTACAGGGAAAATAAAATTTCACAATTAAATAAGACTTAGCAAAGTTGCAGTTTGATTGGGATTTTATGAACCTGTAAGTGCCTGAGGGATCACATGCCCACCCATATACAAATTAATTAACTTCATGCATATCCCACCCTATTATTGTTGTCTGAGGCATCCAAGCTGATCATACTCTAAAGACTGACTCATCACATGACAAGTTCTGTCTCATGTGATCCCTCAGGCACTTACATATTCATAAAATCCCAATCAAACTGCGACTTTGGTAAGTCTTGTTTAATTGTGAAATTTTGCTTCCTCTAACAGGCAAAACAAGTCCCTTATTCCCTCTCAGGGGTTACACTGATATTATGGTGCCTACAATTTCCAGGTAGATTATCCTCACTGTCAAGAGAGTTTATCAGTCCCTCACAGAGAGGGACTATTCTTTCATGAAAATTTAAACCCCATGAAGTTAGGGTTATTACTGCATTTTGGGCTTACTTAAACCACTCCTCTTTGGATGACATGAGGAAAGACATCTTTATTTAAAGAAGAAGCTCATTTGGTCAACTGACAAATCTTCCATGAGACCTTCTGCAATTACATTTGGTCAAATATATATATAATGCACAATCTTTATAAGATGAGGTGTCTTTAGGCAACAAATGCTATTATAAACTAGATAATTGATTTAATGCTACAATAAAATATGTATATGGCTTTAAGGATGATACATACAAAGAGTAGTATAGGTGAGCACATGATATAACAATGTTTTAAAGAGCTGTAGTACTGAATTAAACAAAATCATACAGTGTTGTTGACTAGAAGCTTTTTGAAAGCTTGGCATGAGTGAGCTGACTTATACAAGTTGGTATGGAATTCCTTAGTTTGGCTCCGGAAAGGCAGAACTCTTCTTATAAAACTCTGAATTTGGTTTAGGTAAATATAACTTGTTGTTTGAGATCTTAGTTCATACATATGTACATTTGCAACAAACTTAAAGTTACATTTAAGAGCCAGTCCATGAAGGACTGAAAGACTGGTAAACCCTTTTGAAACTGAATTATCTGCTGAAATGGAAATCACTTTAGGTTTTTAAAATTTGTTCATGATGTATCTAAATCAGCATTAAGAATAACTCTAGCCACTCTTTTTTGAAATTTCAGTAATTTTTCCTGATAATCTGTACCACTGTTACCCTAGATAGAACAACAGTATTCTTGGTGTGGCATGATATATGCATTGTAGAAAATTACCATGTAGCCCCCACTTTGTTGTGGGTGGGTTGTAGTGGAATTTGGTTATCATTATCTAGAGGGTGATCGCCTTCAGTGTTATTGCCCGGATCAAGTAGATATCAATATAAAGTGTGAAATTTATAGGTGGAATAGATAGAGATCTGAGCAGATATATAAAACAGAATGACACGAGCCCCCATACATGAAAATAAGAAATTTAATCAAAATTCATAAACAATTGTGATATTGCATTACATTAGGAAGATACACTTCTTTTGAAATAAATCATTCACCGAATTTCAAAACATAAATATACTTATACAAATAGCCGATCTGTTTTAAATGATAGAATTAGTTCATCATGGAATCGAGTGAACAATCGAAGTCATTGCCTTGTACAAATTCATAACCTGATTATTTCTGGTTCATTCCAAATTCACTGTGACTGTTCTTCAACTTTTCTGTGACTGGTTGTCTTGGTCCTTTCCACTTTTCCCTTCTCCAGACTCTCTATTGTCTCATCTCTTTGCGTGGGTAGGTGGATATGTAAGTATGTGATATGTAGATACTTCGATGGGTAGATATGTGGATACATCCCGTGGAGCTATTTCACCTTCCAAAATAAACAAAGAAGCAACCTAAATCTTCTGTCAGACATCCTACTGGGAATTGATCATTACTCCCTTCTCATTATGTCAGATATCGTTCTATCAGAATTCAAACAGATACCAAAGGCTATCTGGTCAAGCTAAACATGGCAGACCATAAACAAACCTAGTTTCATAAGATTAATGTACTTCCTAATGGCTATTTCAACACTGGCTCACATTAACATCACACGAGACACATAACAGTTCTGTTCTCGTCTCAATTACACAAATGAATGAATGAAATGCATTACATAGCTTAACTGCGTTATTTCTATCGAATAGACACATTTTTAAATTTCTAGCATATATGAAATCTCACTTCATGGTTTAACAACATTAATTCCAGTCAATACGCACTCAAGTCTTTATCATACGTGAAATCATCTTAGGTCGGTGAATTTACATGGATTCTCGTAACTCATATCAACTAAGGTAAGGCATGAAATTCTTAGATACATATTTTCTTATAACAGTCAAGATGACACATTCAAACGATTCATCAAACTTATATAAAGAATATCATTGTATGGATTCATATAAATGAACTCAACACAGTTATACTCATATCAAGAAAATTGATCTTCGAATTTAAACAAATAAATTCATGCAAATATAAGCAAATAAATTCAAACAGATCGTTATATTGATATCAACAAATTACATGAGATTAACGCCAATACCTTGTGCTTCAAGCTTTTACTTGCTTCTACCCCAGAAGTGTGTCTGTCGAGTCTGTCTGACTTGTTAAATAAACGAATGCTTAATTAAGAATCACCCCTTCATGACACAGACATTACCAATCTGTGCATTATGGTGATTTAAACACATGCCGGTCCCCATAAATCTAATTAATTGTTCACCTGTCCAAATTAATATGCTCTTCCTAGATCGACAGAAATTTGCACCCTTACAAATATCTTTCTCTGTTCTTGAGGGAGATAAGATTTTATTCTGAAGATTTTATTCTGTTCAAAAGATAAAGCACTGAGATAACTTTTGTTTACTGACCTTATCAACTTGTATTTTCCAGCACAAGATATTGTCTATCATGATGCCAAGTAGTTTTTCATTTTCAGACAGTATCCATTCCTTTTATCATTAATTTTGAAAGAATTTTTCTCAGCTTTTACTCTTGCTCAACTACCTACGATTATGGCTTATGATTTGGCTGCATTTATCTTCATACCACTGTGTTGCAACCAGTTATTTATTTTTACTAAATCTTTCATTCATTGCTAGTCTTATGCAATAGCAGCAGGTATTATATTACTGTTATTAAAACTTATTTTGGGAGGTAGGAGCGAAGCTGATTTGAATTATATTTACCTGCTGCTATTGAAAAGATTCCATACAACCACTCTGGTGTCCTATAGTCTGAATCCAGGTCAAAAGAGAAAGTCTGGGCTCATTTTCTTTTCAATTCTGGGCCGTCAGTTACTAATTAATATAGCCCACATTGTCCGTCTTGAAAATCTTTTTATCACTACTGTTTTTGAGTGAGTGGTCATATCAGCATGGGAGTATCACTGAAAAAAATTTTATGATGTGTAGTTGCTATACTTAAAGAAAATGGTGCTGATCTGAAACCCAGTATAGCCATCACAGCAACCATCTTAATAATTTTGTTATTGCTTCTACTCCTGAATAGAAAATAGTATCCTTGTGGGGTTTTCACCAGAAGACTTCATATGATATCTCGTTGATCCGATATTCAAATGGTGCCACACAGACATCCAGTATGGTCACTATAGTGGCTATCTTGAAATCTCGTCACTACAACTCCTGAATGGATGGTCATATCAACATGGGGTTTTAACTGAAAGACTTCTTATAATGTCTGGTTGGTAATAAATGAGAATGGTGCTGCTCAGCACATCCAGTATGGCCACCACAGTGGCCATCTTAAAAATTGATATCACCACTTCTCCTGAAGGGATTCTCATGGAGGCTGTGACTGAAAGACTTCATATATATATGTTCTAGGTTCTAAAAGAAGAGGGTATCAAACTGACATCATTATGGGCACTATAGTAGCAATATTGAAAATTTTTGTATCGCCTCACCAGAATGGAAAGTCATATTGACTTGGTGCTATTCTGAAAATCTTGTTATTCCTACTACTCCTAGCTGAATGGTAATATTGACATGTAGTTCATACCAATAACATTCTAAAATGTTGAGTTGGTCCTAAATAAAAATGGTACCAATCGATATCCAGTATGGCTGCCATGGCTGCCAACTTGAAGATCATGTTTGTTGTTACGCCTTCAAAATGGAAATTGATATCAACATGGTGGTTTTCCTGAGAAGACATATTCTTATGATGTCTATAGTTGGTCCTAATGAAAATGGTGTCAAATATAGCTGCCATAGCAGCCATCTTAAAAGTATTGTTATTGCTGTTTCCTTCATGGAAAACCTTATTGACATGGTGTTTCCACCAGAAGGTTTATTATGGTGTCCAGCTTGTCCTAAATAAATATGATACCAATCTGACATCCAGTATGGTCACCATGCTGGTCATCTTGAAAATCTTGTTATGGCTACTCCTGATGAATGGATGGTCATATTCAGATGGGGTTTTTACCAATAGGCTTCTAATTGTGTCTTGTTGATCCCAAATAAAAATCGTGGTGATGTTACATCCATCATGGTTAATTTGAAAATCCTGTTACTGATTAAAAAAATGTTTGAGATGGTATCAGCTAGTACTTCAGACACTTTAAAGAAATATAGTTTTTTTGAGCGATAACTTCAAAGATACCATGTGATGAAAAAATATATATAAATTCATGTATGTGTGTATGCTTGCATGTACATGTACAAGCAGTCAGTACAATGTTAATAACTGTGGTTTGTACAGATAAAGGTACAAAATTGGCACCTCATCTTCCATCTGTTTATTCAGTGTTTGTACTTGCAGTACAAATGCAGTAATTTTAGCAAGGGGAGCCAAGAAGCCCACAAAAGCTGCAATAAAAATTCATGATGGAGTTGATTAGTTGATTGGTTGCCAATGGTTTTGGTGCCATTTTTCAGCACATGACAGGATATACATGATGACCAGTATATTTGGTGGAAGAAGAACCTCTGAAAAGCCCCAGGAAGAATCTATGACCCATGGGAACCTGCTAGCAAGCTTTCTCATATGTGCGTTAGCTGAGTCCAAGACTTGAACCCACATGGACACAGGTGAGATTTCAGTGATCTGTAAAGGCAAGCACCTTAGACCACTCAGCCATCTGGGGCACCTAGATTGAGTTGATACCTACCAGGCTTTATGGGAAATATTCTTACGTAAAGGGGTGTCGTGTGTGTGTGTGTGTGTGCCCCTCTGTTAATTGATTTGGTGATCGTTATCTAGAGGATGACCTCCCTCGATGTTATTGCCCAGTGTGAGAGGATAGATAGAACATTGACAGAGAACTGAGCGAGACTATTGAGAAGAAATAAACAAATACTAGCTCCCTTAAACAATAAAAATGAAATAAACTTTAATTAATTAATACATAAACTAAAATTGCAATTTCATTCCAGCAGATTTGCATTAATAGAATTTAATAGCAGTGTTCAATTTACGGATTCGTTCATCATAGTAACAAGTGGTGAAAAGAGTACAATGTCCACACCTGACTTGCATCACCTGGTGTCATTCCTCTATTGACTTTGTGTATTCCACGTCCAGTGTGTATGCTTGGTTCTTCCTCTGACCCTTCTATTCTGAACTCTCTATTTGCGGACTTCCCTCTTTGACTGTCCTCATCGGGTTCTCAGGGAGGGATATAGAAAGCTGTTCCTTTAATGCTGTTTCTTGTCCACACAATCATGCGTCCTAGCACTATAGCCTGTCTTTTACTTTCAAGACAGCTATCTGGCCTCTTTACTTGTTAATAAGGGAAAACACTACTCCTTTAGATTTCCCATGGAGGCAAACTCTTTTCTAAAGCAAGATTTCTGACTAAAGAATTTTTACTAAGGTCGGTAAATTTAAACTCCCATAACTTCCAAAGTGTACGCCTTAATTTTAACTGACCAGTCGAAAGCAACTGTTCCTAAATTTTCCCCCAAAATAATCATGTCTTTCATCAGATTTTGACAGCCTACAATACGCTGCAATCCACTTTCCTTTGAAGATCAATTATTTGACATGCGGTTCTTTACAAACAGATACGTCAGTAACCCTACTGTACTTTCCCATGATAGTTTTACAGTCAATTCTACTGAACCTTAACGTAGGTCCTTCTATGTTTCAGAGATGAAATAAAGGAAATATCAAAGTGACCTTTCTCAAAGACTTTTCTGGCTTGACTATGATAAAATTTTAATGCACAATTTATTCAGCTTGAAGATTCAGTACTTCTTCAAAATTCGACACATTACGTAGGTCCCTCTTTAAGAATAAAATCTGGGATTTTGCTCTCCGAATTTTGAAGTTGTATTTCAAGTCATTGTTTACATGTCCTGAAGTGACCTCTTCACCTCAGAATCAACTAATCTACTCAGACAATTTGCTCCTACATTGGCACTTCCTTTAATGTAACGCAGTTGAATTTGATATTGTTGAAGAAATAATGACCATATCATTAAACGACCATTCACCAATTTAGCTTGGGCCAAATAAGCAAGTGGTTGATGGTCAGTTTCCAGAATAAACTTTTCGCCCATACAGGTAGCGCTGGAATTTGGAGATTCCAAAGATAATCGCTAGGCATTCCCTTTCGGTAACTGAATAATTACGCTCAGCAGGAGATAAATGTCTACTACCATATGCAACCAGGAATAAGTTCCCATCATGTTCCTGCAGTAAAACTGCACCAAGACCACTGTCAGAAGCGTCGGTACGTAAGACAAAGTCCTTTGTCACATCCGGTAGTCTCACTACGGTGTCTGACATGAACCTATCCTTCAGTGTCTGAAATGCCCTGTCACAAGCGTCTGTCCAAATAACTTTCGTTGGAGCCTTCTTCCTTGTCAAGTCAGTCAACGGACTAGCAATAGCGCTGAAATTTGCAACATACTTACGATAATAACCTGCAAGTCCTAATAAAGATCTCACTTTCATCTTTGCAGTTGGACGTGCGGTGTTCCGAAGCTGGTCGACTTTTAAACTGTCTGGGGTTAAGGTATCTTCACTGAGGGTGTGTCCTAGATAAGTCAGTCTCCGAAATCCTACGAGACATTTAGATGGTCGGGGGGTGAGCCCTGTCTGTTTAAGTTGTTCCAGAACTTTTCTCAGTAAAAGCACTTGTTCTTCCCAAGTAGGTGTCGCCAATAACAAATCGTCCATGAAATTTGAAACACCAGTCCGTCTTAAAGGTTCTGGCAGTTTCCTCATCATTCCGTTGAAGATGCTAGGTGCATTCTGGACCCTGAACGGCATGACTACCCATTGTTAGGTCCCATCTGGTGTTGCAAAGGCAAGTTTTGGACGGTCTTCCTTATGAACTGGAATTTGCCAATATCCTTTTGACAAGTCTATTTTCGAAAAATATTTGGCGTTGGTTACTCCGGCGAATATGGCCTCAGGATCTGGTAACATTTCGACCTGGAATTCTGTGATCCTATTTAACTTCCAATAGTCAACACAAAAGCGGTGATCACCATCCTTCTTCTGTACCAAAACAACTGGTGAACTATATGCGGATTTGGCTGGTTCAGTGGCCCCTAAGTCAAGCATAGCTCGAATTTCATTCGTACGGTTTTTAACTTCGCATGAGGTAGTGGACAGGGTTTCAGTTTCACAGGCGTTTCATCCAGTTACTTCAAACTGAACTCCTCTAACTCTGTCATGCCTGGTCTTTCGGTCAAGACTCTTCTGTAGTCGTGGAGTATCTCCTCCACCTCTTCACGTTGTTCTGACGTTAATGTTATGTCAAGGACGACGTCGACGTAGGTTTCATTCCTTGTCAAAAGACAACTAGGAAGTATTTCCGCCACTGCCTCGTTGTTGTTGGGTTCTTCAGTCACAACTGTAGCAACCACGAACTCAGTAGGTGTCTCCCATTCATGTTAACGTGGTACAACTTCTCTTTATCTCCCACCTTGATACGATAGTTCTGTCCACCCTTCCTTTCCATTACAGTGAACGGTCCCCTCCAGGATACTTGGAGTTTGTTGTGCTCCAATGGTAACAACAACAGCTTGTCACCCACTTCAAACTTCCGTTCCTTTGCTCTCTTGTCGTAGTACTTGGCTTGACGTCTCCCCGTGCGTCACAGAGATTCTTCTGGGCCAAGTTGCAAACTTCCTCCAGCTTGTTACGGAGATCAACAACATACTGATACGTTGTTCGTACTTCCTCTGATGCATTTTCATCCATCCATAACTGTTTCAATACAGCCATGGGTCCTCTCAATGTCCACCCATAAACTAATTCAAAAGGTGAAAATCCTAGACTAGCTTGGGGTACTTCGCTGTACGCAAAAAGTATCATGGGAAGGTATCGATCCCAGTCCTTGGGTCGAACTTCGCACAACTTCTTTAGAGCTTGCTTCAACGTCCCATTGAAACGCTCTGCTAGACCATTGCACTGCGGGTGATATGGGGTAGTAGTCAGGTGCCTAATGGAAAGTAACCAGTTCACTTCTTCCATCACCTGGCTAACAAACTGCGTCCCTTGGTCAGTTAATATCTCTTCAGGAACACCAACTCTGGAACAAACTCCTAACAAAGCTTCAGCTACCGTAACTGAATCAATGTTCTTCAACGCAACGGCCTCCAGGTATCGGGTAGCATAATCAACAATCGTTAACACATAACGATTACCACTTTCTGACACAGGCTTTATTGGACCTATCAAATACATAGCCACCCTTGAGAAAGGTTCATCAATCAGAGGGGTGGCTCCTAGTGGCACTGGGCGATGTGAGGTCTTAGGTGCCACCCGCTGACACTTGTCACACGACAGACAAAACCTCCTTACATCCCCATACACACCTGGCCAGTAGAACTCCCTCACTAACCTATCTCTCGTCTTTGCCACACCCATGTGACTACCAAGTAGACTCTCATGTGCTAGCCTAAGCACTTCTCTCTTAAATCGAGGTACAATCACTTGGTTATCCCTCTCAGCTCTTTCCGCGCATATTGATACAAAATACCCCATTTCAGTGCAAACTCTACCTCACCGTCAGGTAAGTTCCGCACGGACTACTCCATTGCATACCCGCGTATCCTGTTAAGGGTAGAATCTTCCTCTTGAAGTCTCCTTAATTCACCAGGTAGCAAATTATCTATGGGCGAAGTCGAGGGGTTCAGCGGCTTCGACCCTGACCTTTGCTTCATAGACCTTGTCTCCACGGACCCCACGTGTACGGGTGTACACGTCATTGGATTAGGCTGTGGCAACACATACCTACATCCTAAAATTACGTCATGCGACAACCCTGACAAGCACGCTGCTTGAATTTGTCCTTTCACATACGGCGAATCAAGATCGATGTAGACAACTGGAAGGGAATCTTTACTCCTATTAGCAAATTGAACTTCCACTGTCTCACCTGTATAATCAGCAGGTTTGACAAATTTGATATCCACCAAAGCTGGATAATTACAGCCGGTGTCATACAACACAGTAGCCTTCTCCCCATTTACCGTAGCTGTTGCTGTATTCGACCACTCCACTGAGGTACACTTTCTACCAGTGCCTGGTGTCACGACATTTATCGTGGGACGATATTTCCTGCAGTTCTTGAGAATATGGCCAAGTTTGTTGCAACTGTAGCACACAACTTCATCTTTCTTACCAAGGGTACCTTTATCTACCCCTTGGGACTTTCCTGAGCCATGGAACTGATCATGGCTGGGATTATCAGCCCCTAGCTTCCCACCATTTTGACCATTCCGCCTAGGAGGTGTCAAACCGTTAGCTCTCCTAAAGTCAGTGATGCTGGTTCGATCCCTGCCACTCCAGGTGGTCGGATGAGAGTGTGCACTCTCATATCACTCAGCCATCACACTGATATCTTCTAAGGTTGCAAAATCATGCTCCACTAAAAATACAATCAGGTCTTTCCGATACGTAATGAGGACACGTTCTTTCAAGATCTCTTCCCGTATGCCTTCATAAGTGAGCGCGGTGCCTGTCATTTTCATCCATTTATCGAAAAGCACGTGCACACGAGTATGAAATTGTGCATGTGTCTCCGTTGTTTGCATAGATGACTCTC
>JAECUM010031269.1:0-16798 GCA_016617855.1 Megalonaias nervosa | reverse complement strand
GTGTTACCAAATTGTGGTTCAGCAACGAAATGTTGATTTTCCCCTAAAATTAATATTACCGAATATATATGTTCAGTTGTAAATAAAATTATCATTTTCCATAGATGTCTAGTCTCAGGATGAGTTAGGGTTTTTCAATAATAGTCCAAGATCTCCAATATCCAGCACTTTTCATTAGTCTTCCAGCTTACAACGGTTTTCCAGTTAAATTTCAACTATTTAAATTCTGGGAAAGTTCGAATCGGTAGCCAGCAAACCAGTGCAAAAACAACGAGACTTCGGGCTATTCTGAAGCCTAAATCAATTGTATATGTACAGCTTCGTGTTACAGTCATGTTTAAGAGTCAGTATAGCATGACATAGGTGCCTACTTTAATATTAGATTTCAGTCACTTCTGTAATTTATTTAGTGTTTATTCAGGTATTATATTTATCGTCTAAACAATTTCACAAGTTAAAAAATTTTAAGATACATATAGCTAAAACTGTAGTTTCAGTACTTAGACTTGGAACTTCAATTTTTCGTATTATTCTAACATTAGTGTGTGTGTGTGTGTGTGTGTGTGTGTGTGTGTGTGTGTGATTTAGATTTTTAACGTAGCTTTAACAATTTTTCGGTCATATCGCTACGATGTCTGCAGTGTGACAGTTTATAGTGATGTCTAGTACTGGGTCATCATGCCACAGACACATAGCATGATTTCCCACCTTGTCACATTATCCTGACACCGGGCCGACCAGTCCTAACACTAACCTCTTAATGATGAGCGGCAAGCGAGGCAGATGTTAGTACCATTTTTTAAAATCTCTAGTATGACTCGGCAGGGGTTCGAACCCGAGAACTCCTGCATCTGAGGCGGACGCTCAAACCACTAGGCCACCGTAGCGGTCTAACATTAGTAAATTTATTTATTTCTATATTTCATCTAGAGTCCATTTTTGTGAGTTTGAGATAATTATTTAGTTTCTGTGTCTGAGAAGATTTGTTTGCAACTCCCTGTTGTTCGCCATAATATCTGGATACATTGCCGTTGTAAAGAATCGTTTTGGTGACGTCGTTGGCGACGTCATTGGTGACGTTTTATCGCCTGATACCCCCTCCTTCTTGTTGGTTTATGCGTGGTCATTGAATGAGTCTATGTTCTCTTCCCTTACCATGCGTTTGCTAATGTTAATTGTGTGTGTTGTCTGAATTAGTCTATTTTCTCTTCACATGCCATGCGTTTACTGATATTAATTGTGTGTGGTCACTGAATGAGTCTACGTTCTCTTTACATATCATGCGTTTACTAATATTTTGTGTGGTCATTACGAGAGTCAATTTTCTCTTTGCTTACCACGCTTATACGAATATTAGTTGTGTGTGGTTATTAAATGAGTCTATGTACAACCCTTTTTCTAATGTGAATTGTGTGTGATCATTGAATGATTTTATTTTCTTTTTCCGTAGCACGATTTTACAAATATTCAGTATGTTTGGGTATTGAATGGGTGTATTTTCTCTTCACATTCCATGCTTTTCCTAATACAAATTATGTCATTCAATGTGAATAATTCTTTGCTTATGTCAAAAACCTATTCCATTTTATAAACTCTGTCTTTCATCGTTGAATGCATATATTTCTTCCTCAAATATCAAACTTTCGAAGACTGAAAAGATCAGTATGATAAACTTCTATGCGTTCGTTATGCAAACAGAATTTCCTCCGAATACCATATCAAACTTCAACTAGTTCCTGAACCTGTTCAAGTGAAATCACTCTTGTCCATATTGGTAACAGTCAATGGACAAGTTGTCTCCCCTAATCAATTGCTCTCCTACTAATTCCTAACATCATCTGCAAGAATGTCAAGTGATAAAGTCGTTTTCTGCTTAACATTGCTGCCCAAGAGTTTATATTACATGAATAAAGGGAGTCCTCTCAATAGCATTCCCTCCATCCACACATTCATTAAGGAATAATAAACTGAGTACGACTCAAGTCACACAGATATAATTTCAATTCATTTCATTGCCGAAGGTGTCTTTAAAATAAGAAATATAGTATCCGTAGTTTCTAGAGCTGTTGTATTAAAAGGTGTCAGAGAAGGAAAGTATCGTATGGTCTAAACAGCTGCATACAATTTTCGTCTAATGACGCCTTGCTCGATATGTTGTTCAATGTCAGTCACTGAATAAAGATTAACTTATATTTAATATCAAGCTCTTTATCTGTTCGCATGTTCTCTTCGTAAACACTGATGGCAATATTTATTCCATTATGTTTAAAGCAACTCCATAACTACTGTTAGTGAATTTTCACGTTCTAAAAGGGATTGAATACACATTTTTCACATCCTGAAAGGGACTGAGTAGATATTTTTCACATCCTAAAACTTACTGAGTAGATAGTTTCACACCCTGAAATGGACTGAGTAGATATTTTTCACGTCCTGAAAGGGACTGAGTAGATATTTTCACACCCTAAACGGGATTAAGTAGGTATTTTGCACGTCCTGAAAGGGACTGAGTATGTATTTTCACACCCTGAATGGGACTACACAGACACGTTCAAACCCTGAAAGGGACTAGATATATATTTTCACACCCTGAATGGGACTAAACAGATACTTTCATACCATGAAAGGGACTGAGTAGATATTTTCACACCCTGAATGTGACTAAACAAATACTTTCACACCATGAAAGAGACTGGGTAGATATTTTCACACCCTCATGGTGATAGATGGGATATTTTTTTCATCCTCATAGGGAGAGAGGAGATACTTCCACATCGTAGCAGGGAAGGACATTTTAACATCCTCGGAGGAATGGAGAATATATTTTCCTATCCTCATAGGGAGGGAGGAGATATTTTCACATACCCATAGGGAGAGAGGAGATATTTTCACATCTCCATAGAGAGGGAGGAGATATTTTCACAACTTCATAGAGAGGGAAGAGATATTTTCACAACTTCATTGGCAGGAAGGCGACATTTTTACATCATGCTAGGGAGGGAAGCTACATTTTCACATCCTCGTGGAGAGGTAGGAGATATTTGCACACCCTCATAGGGAGGAAGGCAATATTTGCACATCTTTATGGGAGGGAAGAGATATTTTCACATCATCATTGGGAGGGAGGAGATATTTTTCAAATTTCCATAGGGAGGAACTATTTTCACATCTTCTTTGCTTGGGATGAGATATTTCCACAACCTCATACATAGGCAGGCGATATTTACACAGCTTCACAGGGAGGGAGGAGGTATTTTCACAACCTCATAGGGAGGGAGGATATATTTTTACATCTACGTAGGGAAGGAGCTGATATTTTCACACGTTTTGGGTACGCATTTTATGTTCATAAGATGCAAAAGGGAAACTTACAACAATGTTTTTTCTCCAGTCAACAGATGGCGACTTGAAAGACATTAAGCAATATGCCTGCCACCCTATGTAACTATAATTGTTTTCTTCACCGTCCCAATTTCCAAAGTTTCAACAAACCAATCGTGTAAGAAGATTACATTTTAATACCATTTGGTCAAAAGTCATTACCAAATTTATTGACCCGAAGAAGACTACGGATATAAATTTGTTCATCTCACGAAATTGTACCTCCGATTTATTTTAAAAATTAGATATAAGCAGAAATGTAAATTTGATTTCCTAGCCTCATACACCGCTGACCAATGTGCATAATTTTAGCCTTGATTATATCGAAATAGTAGTTTCTGTTAACTTACCGTCACACGCACAAAGCTTCCGTAGAACATATAGTGACTCTAATGGATAAACCTACCCGGTGTTTTCTTTTCTTTTCGGGTAGATCGAATTCATTATTAAAAGTGTTTTTTGATCAAAATTCCACTCGTTATTGTCGGTA
Organism: Megalonaias nervosa; assembly: GCA_016617855.1. NCBI lineage: Eukaryota > Metazoa > Mollusca > Bivalvia > Unionida > Unionidae > Megalonaias > Megalonaias nervosa. The sequence goes on along the minus strand of JAECUM010031269.1, from coordinate 12,927 downwards.
TCTATCATCGGCGCCCCCGCCCCCGTCCGGGATATCACCTCTAAACATGTTTTGGCCCTCATAGCAACGTAATAACGGACCACTACATGTTTCCCACCACCACCAACAACTCCTGAAGAAAATAAAACAAACTTCTGCAGGCGTCCCTAGTATCTAGCAACTGGCTTTGCGAACTTGCATCTAATGTTTTCTTTTAATAAGCAAAGAAGACCCTGTAAAATACAGAAAACGTAATTTAAAAAATAGAATCACTGAGATAAATACACATATTCTGAGCATCGTCTTACTAAAGTTATGACTACAGTAAATAATAGCAGAATCAACCGTAAACTGTATCAGATAAAAGTGTCTCAGAAATAGAAACATACTGCATATAGGTCGCAGGGGACAGTTTTGAAAATTGACCCCTGTCAGATTTCTTAACGTAAGGCTATTGTATGACTTTCTGTTAGCTAGTGTTGTTTATTTATGAACGATATGGATATGTTTGTTAACTGGGTATTTCATGCTTGTGTTGTTCTTCAAACTGATGTGAGGCATGTACACCTCGCATAGTTACTTTACGAATACAGGATGTAGATATTGTAATACCAATAGTAGACTAGGAAGAAGAGCTAGCCACCCATAACAATAAACATATGGGTTCAGGGCATGTAGATTATCTCAAAAACGGCTTGGATGGCAACTATTTTAAACTGCATCAACCTGTTTAGTACACAATGTTTTGTAGAATTATCACCCAGGAAAAGAGCTTGTGTTTGCACTGTCTGGTGTCAGAAACGACCTTCGGACGTGAACAATGCCTGTATACATTTGGGGCTGGGGTGCATAAACTTCTTTTGCAGTGAATTGCCATTGATTTCTCTTGTGACGTGAATAATATTCTTATACTCTGTTTTCATATAGCTATCCAACAATATTGACCTTTTCTGCCCTTACCTGTCTTTTATTTTTCATGATTTTTTTTTAGACAGGTGAATGCGGCATTAAATTGTGGAAAACAAAACCGCCCATGCACCCATACCGTGACACAGGGGCTCGAATCGTTGCTGACACTTTAACTATCAGTCATGCATTAGTATAAAATAATACAAGGGAGGATACTTCTCTCCTTTCTCGCACGACATATTTTTAAGAATCAACGCTGATATTTCAAGCTACATTTCGCGTAGCGTAATAAATTTGCTACCGATGTTAGCTCAGGTATTTGACTTTGTATGCCTATCAAAAGTTTGGCTTTTTATCATACCTTTAAGGAATGCCAGACTATTTTCCCACGCTACTGCTCGACAAGGCCATGATCACGCTAGCTTAATATGCAAGAACAGCGCGCCGAATGGAATACCATCTTCTCATTGGCCAAATGAAAATAAGTTATAAATAAATGCCCAACATCATTTTCTTTAAACTAATGAGAGGACAGTATTCCATTCAGCGGGATTTCATTTGTTTTTACGTATTTTAAAACTGAAAGTTTACCTTTTTCATAAATAGTGTTACAAGCCAGGGGTATTTGCTTGACCGAGCGGTGTCAAAACCTGGCGCGATTCCCGCATGAAGTCATAAGTTTACCCCAAATTTCCAAAAAGACTTCTATACAACTTCAGTTGTAAATCAGAAAGCCCGACGTGTCCATTTTATACATGAATTTTTCTCTAATCAATGCAAGACCACAGTTCTCCCAACTTGCCAACTAACTATCAACCGCACATCTGCATAGTTTCTCTTCATCAACTTTCCGTACCGTCAGCAGGTCACGCCGTAGAAACTCTACAAGTATCCCCTAACACGGGGAACTATTTTAACTACGCCACCTTAGGCCAGTCAATCTATGGTTTCAAGGCACATTATACCAGTACAACTGCATCACATTTGCCACCATGGCGACATAAGCGCTATCTGCCGAGTCCCTTCTTGTTTATTCCATTGTGTAATTTCCCGATTTCCTACCGTAAATACTGCCACTGCAGTCACAACACCAGTGTACACCATTAGATTTTAATAGGGACTATATTATTACAGTCATGCAGTGTGGGTCTGAATTCATTACTAAATGACCATGGCATCATGGAGATTCACTAACACTTCACTCCGTGACGTTTGCTCCTAGTACTTGGCTAATTATGTCGGACTAAGGAATATTTCCATTGCACCGAATCTCAATAATCAAACAAGTAAAATCACACAAATCTAAGAATTCCTTAAACGGGGCGCTATAACCAAATCCGCATCTCCAAAATTTATTACAATAGGAAAAAGCAAATGTTTTAGACTAGTGATTTGCAAAAGTGTACTTGTCCAACTTTACAGATCAATAAATTGAGATGTCAGGTAGTGGAATTTAATCAACTTTGCGTGTACTTTTACACTGGCTTCTAGGTAGGTTTTAATAGTTTAAAATAGTTTATTTCCATTAATCTTTTGAATAGAGAATATATGTTTTTTAATTTTGTTTTACATTTTACTTCTATGATAGAAATACAATGCTTTAAAATATAACAACCTTATATATATATATATATACATATATACATATATATATATATATATATATATATATATAACTAACTATATATATATATATAACTATATATATATATATATATATATATATATATATATATATATATATATAACTTTGTATTGAACTATGTATATCCATAACAATGTTTGTTAAAATTAATTATTTATTTTTGGAAGTTGCAGTAAGTATGTGTTTTTTGTTTTTACTTCAAGTATGTGGTAAGAACTAGTTTAATATGGTTTCAGATTCTGTCTCTGCCACATGTCCTTGATGTATCCGTATGACGTATCAAACTTACTCTTTCCACTACTGTGGAAAGAACCACATACGTAGCTTTGCGTATGAAGCATAGCTCTGTGATAGACAGTGATTGCATTTGACACAGAAAAATATTCATAACATGTTTTATTGAGTATTAATGGTGCCATGATAACAACTTTAGTGATGTGTGCATAAAGTCTGTCTAAATTGTGATTTTTAGTATCTTTCAGACGCCCCGTCCGTAGACCAGTCTAGAATTTGAACGAAGCATGTCATTTCCTGCGCACTAAGTGACTCTACCTTTGTCAGTTGCCATGTTGCCACTCCTTTTTTCTGCCTCTCTGGTCAGATGTGTTGCATTATACGTTCCACTATTAATACATTCCCGAACAATCTTTCGAGTTTGCATACGATTTCCGATGTAAAAGCACCAGGTCGTAGAGACAAAAGGGCACGACTTGCATTTCCACGCATCGATCTTCTAAATGATTGCGTAAGGATATTCTCAGAATATATTTTGTCTCTGATAAGGCAGCGTATTTCGTACAGTCGCATTTCAAAACAAACTTTTCTTTTACGAATGTGGTCCTTTCCCGAGAAGAAAGAAATCTTTAGAGATTACATTGAGGTGTAAGGACTGAACTGAGCTGCGGACTCATTAAACAACAGCTCGATCTTTGGGATGCTTAGTCTGGAGGTACTCGACATCCGTTCACAATCAGCTTTTCTAACCGTGCTATAAACCACTTGTGTTCTCATATTACTATAATACGCTTTCTACTTCCTCCGAGGAGTCTGAAGCGGAAGCAGCAAACGGCGTCATGTCATTCTATGTGCTGTTTTATGGCAGGCAAGGGCAAAATGGACATACGCGATATCTACGCGAGTAATGCTTGATTTAAAAAATAATAATAAGCAGCAACCGTTTGATAATTTTTATTCCAAATTATGGTAGAAGTTAAAAAAATCACAATGCTCATAATCGTGCATGCACATAGAGTGCGCACAAATATAATATATATATATATATATATATATATATATATATATATATATATATATATATAAGAAAATGTTGCTATACTTAACTAAAGTAAGCATGCTCGCGCTATCGTACCCGCGGACGTGCGTCAAGTATAACATTGTGGGGACAGAATGGAGATTATCGAAAGTGACCGATCAGGACTAATTCATCATATTTCTATTTTTTTAAATTTAAGTTGCACTAGTAGACTCTGTAAACTTTTCAAAAATATAGGGCTAAGTGTCATCCAATATTTGATGAATTTGTAAACCTTATCTGTGTGAACTCGCTTGTCGACAAGCCAAAAACACACTAAAATCATAATCCGCCCAAAATTATAGTAAATGTCCGTTAGATCACTGACACTTTCAGATTCAGTACTATTAAAGTACTACGGAGTGCATAATTTAATTATTTTAATAACACTTCCTACCAAACAATAACCGAAACAAATATGTCAAAGTGGCCATGACACTGCAATTTCAGAGACTGTCGAAAACAACATTCCTTTCAAAACGAACTACCAAGCTGAAGTCCCCAAAAGATGCAATAGATGTACGTAAAGGACTGTACAATGAAGGCATACATCAATTAGTTACAAGTAATTATTACAAAATCTGTTAAGATTTTTGGCAACTGCTCCAAGCATACAAACGTTATTATCCCCATTTTATGATATAAAAATGTGAAAACATTCGATGAGCGTGTGTGTGTGTGTGTGTGTGTGTGTGTGTGTGTGTGATTTGGATTCTTGGGTAGCTTTAGGAAGTTTTCAGTCATTTCGCTATAACGTCGGCAGTGTGGCAGTTTATAGTGATGTCTATCATTGGGGCATCATGCTGCAGACATATCATCCTGTCCCACCCAGTCACATTATCCTGACACCAGGCCAAACACTAAAATCTTAGTGCTGAGCGACAAGCGATGTAGCTGCTAGAATCATTTTCATAAGTCTTAGATATGATTTGGCTGGGGTTTGAACCCGCAACGTCCCCCAACAGAGGCGGATTCTCTAACCAAATAGGCCACCGTAGCCGTCTTCGACGATTGTACTTGAGACTAAGTAGTGATAAATGAAACAAGTTCTGCTCATCTATAGGAATCAATAATCCAAACGAATTAAATCCTTCCAAGTACGAAAAGAATTCCTATTTTGAAAAAAGGAACTCTAAGTTAAATAAAATGAACGTCTTTTTTATTCAATTAGAAGTCCATCTTCAATTATTAACTCTTAATTAATGCACAATAGACCAGTCCTATGCCAATATCAATAACTCCTATTCACACGTATACTTTCTTTCTATAAAAATTCCATACAATAACAGACCTGCCAACCCTGACGAGTCCGTCTCAGTAAGGCAGTTGATTTTGTTCGGTAAGAATGACCAGTTTTCAGTAAGGTGTAACAAAATATCAATATCTGATACTGAAAAGCTGGAAAACGTAATTAAAAGTTCGATGCAACGACGATAAAAATTATGTTCAACTAAAAACATTGTAGTATGCGTAGATTTATTTACCACTAGTACAGTTGCACAACTTTAGTTCCAAACCCTATGCAGCTCAATGGCTTGTTGCTATCTCTCAACTTGATGTAATTTTTGGAAATTCTTTTTCCATTTCACATGACGACGACAATCATATCTCCCGCAACGGGACGTACTCATATTGGCACGTAATGTCCAATAAACGTAATTATGTCCTTTCCAGCTATTCACAAGAATATCAATGCTCTTTTTTTATTCTTCTGTGGTAATTATTAACACTTTTTTGGAAGCTTATTTTCCATTTCGTCTTAAACATGCATCGCTTTCTAGACGCCAGTTTTAAAAAAATTCTACAATCAACAGTTTGATCATGCAGACGCTTCGCATGAACACATATGTGTAGTTTAAATCGTTTGGAGTGCTGCTATAAAGTTAATCTGTTTCCCTGACCTATTTCACTAATTCTAATTTGAAATTCAGTTTCAAATCAAACACGGATGAACCGATTATCAGGATTTTTCGGTAACGATAATTTTTCCGTAGTTTTTTTTATTGTATGCCGTAAGTCCGCATTTTAAGGGTAATTTTCGTAAGACTTATGGCAAAATCGTAAGGGTTAGCAGGTCTGCAGGTATAACAGTACAATTTTGTACAACCCCAGGTGGTCAGAGCTTAAGGCGTAGGGAACATTGTATTCAGAAATGAACAACAAAACTACCTGTGATTGGTGCATTATGTAAGAGTTGTACTTTCTGTTAGGCTTAAAAAAAAGTTGAGCCTCTTGGCAACATGTAAGTTTATGTTAATTCATATCTAGGTCACATTTTATATTTTTGTGATTATTTTTAAATGTGGTAAACATGACTGAAAATGTGTCTGGTGTGACTAGATAACTCTTACCCCTGTCTAGCTCCAGCAGAGTTATCTCTCTTAAATGCAAAGGAGTACCTGTTTTTGTCCTTGTCAAATTGACAATCTAACATTGTTCTCTATGACAGTGTGTGACATGCATGCTGCGGTAGGATAGAAAGTATATTTATTTCACAAAACATTAGCATTGAGGTCTATAGAAAAACAATTGGTACCGTGATACCTGCAATAAGGATCCGAATTCATTTCGCAGTGTTCAATGTCCAGCAAATCCAAATGCGATCCGAACAAATGATGAATGTTGTCTCTCAGGTGAAGCTTACGTGCATTCTTGCCCAAGTGAACACGGATTAGTCATACCCTCGTAATGATGAAGGTCAACGACACGCAATGAGCGATTTTCAACTGACGAGGTACTATAACAGAATAAAATGTATGCCGATTAGCGTTTTGTAGAAAAAACTAACAGTTGAGAGCTCAGTGTACGAAGTCAAAACGAATTAAATCCTCCATTAAGTTCAAAAAGGAGAAGCAGCTTCGTGAAACACATTAAATATAGCACTCATGTTTTTTTGGGGGGGGGGTTGGGGGGATTCCTTAGGGGTTGGAGTGGGATGCGGTCTTCCATTATGGCGACAGAGTTCACATCGCTTCAGTTATGATCAACTGTTGTTTTTTTTGTATTGCTTATAACATTACACAGCAAACTTGTTCAGCGCACGACTGACCATACGCCAGATGAAAGTCACTCCGCCTACCAAATCACGTGACATGACCACCTGCTAACCTCCAACAAACATTCAGTACTTGGCAAAGAAACGCGTTTCAGTTGAAGTCATATGTTTGTTGAAAATAATTTCTATTATTCTTAAAAATGTAAAATTACAAAGTTGCATAAATTACACCGCAGTAGACAATATTTATATTTGTAGTCCAAGTTCGTATAGTAATAACCTACGCTTTTTATTTCAGTAAATAATAAAAAATCAATTTCCAAGCTGTTCGAGAACTTATTCATCTAAACAGAAATTCGCCGCAAAAGATGCTAATGTGTCTTGTATATAATCTTATCATTAATATTTTTATCTGGCTTATGTTCCTGCTGCATTGGATGTAAATGAATTAAAAATTAATAACAAAGCCGTAAATAATAACTGTTTAGAAGTATACTTTTCTACATAATAATTTTAAAGTTCTAATGTGTTTGTCACACAGAATGTTGATCAGTGATGTCTGTTGATGTAAACATGTCAATGCATGCTTAATATATCCGATGATATTTATCTCAAACCATTGTTTTGATATTTCTTTATTATTACATTTTTGTATCCTAACCCCTTCTTCAACCCAATGACAGAGTAAAGAGTCACTCAAGTGTCTGAAAGATCAAGACGATAAATTATTATTTTTGGGACAATCAAACATTAAAATATAAATTTCAAACTTTAAAAAAATTCAGTCTGGGGTTCAGTCCTTCTTATACAATAATAATAATAATAATAATAATAATAATATAGATCAAATCCCGAAAGTTAGGGGGTTCTCCACACATATATTAGAAAAGCTTATTTTTACATAGTTTTGTAATTTCAGATTCTTTTTTTTTTTTTTCTTCAAGCCATCGACAGGATATACTTTCTACTTACGTTTATGCAAACAAACGTTGTAATTGCCATCACTTGTTTCCATATTCAGCTGATCGTACACGCATCCACAAAAAGGTCTTTATCCATGGAAGTTTTGTCTACGTTTCGGTAAAGGAATAACCTAGTTCCTCCATTAAGACGATCAAGGGTATCGACTGTCAGAATTACAAGGCTCTGTCTGATTTCTTTTCACCCTTATCGATGGAGAAATCAACAAATCGTTGAAAAATTTGTAAATACTTATCATAATCAATTCATGATTGTCACAAGCAGCTTGTCGAGGGAAGATGGCGGACGCAAGAAATGCCTGGAGCTGTGCCTCATTTACGCTCGTTGATTGCATGGCTGACAAGTAACGATAAGTCTGTTATGGCTGGCGAAGAGACCATAAACACTAATTTTCACCAAGCTAGTTTTCGAATAGAATTGTCAGAACATATTGTATTTTTGATACCGAAGAGGTACTATAAGGGGGATATCGTACAGCCTAAAGCAAACGGCTAACTTCCTACTCAAACGTTGACTGGTACAGACAGACGGACAGTTCCTGTTCGTCAATAAATAGCTCACATCTGGCATTTATCTCCGCTTGGAATGTAGGAAATTTCCTTGTTCCCTAGAGCGTGCCAGTATTCCAAGTTCCATCGAATTCCAGCCAGATGAAATGTAGGCTAGTCCTATATGTAAGATATCGACGCTAGTATTTACGTTTTGGGCGTAGCACTAAAACATGCCTAGGCCTAACATGTGATACGTCTTACATTGTAGGAATAAAATGTAAGCCAACGGAACTTATAAACACGTCCATTTCCTTGTCAAAATGTGAATTTATTAGAGAAAAATATCTCAGAGTAAATCGACTATAGTGATATGACTATATTGTGGCAAAGCGTCTATATGGGCTGACAAGTTTGTGAAATATTCCTCAAAATTTGGCCTCTCTTACCCTGTCAATTGACGCGGGTACACGCTACAGAACGCCGTTATTTAAGCAATAAGACATTATACACAAAACAAAGCAAAGGCAAAGGCACACCCCCCCAACCCCAACCCCTCTTAAAATCAGGGTAGATGTCTTTCGTGTGAGGACACAACCTGTACCTCCATTGGTCCTCATCGTCGACAACCCACTTCCCATCATGCATTAGGCTTAGTAGGATCATAATCTTACCGTTGCGACGTTGGCCGTCCACGGAGATTCTTGTAAGCAAACTAATACAGTTTCTCGGCAAACTAGTGATTTAATAATATGTATCATATAGACCTAATGAAGATGAACTGTACAAATGTGAAGATTGCCATAAAACAGTTACGTATATATCGCATTTGAAGATTCACGTGTACAGGCGAGAAATCATTGAAATGTGAAGCTTGTAAAAAGCTGTTTAAACAAAGTAGTTATTTTAATGTACACATGATGAAACGTACTGGAGATAAATCATTTAAATGTGAACATTGTAGTAAAATGTTCTGGTCTAGTAGTGAGTTGAAGGGGCACATGATGGTACATAAGGGAGATAAGCCATTCACATGTGATTTTTGTACGGCAGCATTCATGACAAGCATTTGTTTGAAGAATCACATAATGATACATACTGGAGAGAAACCATTCGAATGTGAGGCGTGTGGTAAAATATTTGGTCAGAGCTTTGCATTGAGAAGGCACAGGAAGCTGCATACTGGGGATAAACCATTCAGATGTGATTTTTGTGATGCAGCGTTCGTGGATAATAGTTCTTTGAAGAAACACCTAATGATGCATACTGGAGAGAGACCATTCCAGTGCGAAACGTGTGGTAAAATGTTTAGGACCGGTAGTAATTTGAGGGGTCACATGATGACACACACAGGAGTTAAACCATTCAAATGTGAAGTTTGTTATAAAATGTTTATGTCCAATGGTAATTTGAATCGGCACATGTTGATACATACTGAAGATAAACCGTTCAAATGTGGAGTTTGTGATAAGATGTTTCTGCATAGTTATACGTTAAAGGTACACATGAAGATACATACAGGAGAGAAACCATTCAAATGTCAAGCTTATAAAAAGCTGTTTAAACAAAGAGATTTCAAAGTGCACATGACGAAACGTACTGAAGATAAATCATTTTTATGTGAACATTGTAGTAAAATGTTTTGGTCTAGTAGTCAGTTGAAGACGCACATGATGGTACACACGGGAGAAAAGCCATTCAGATGTGATTTTTGTACAGCAACGTTCATGAAAAGCATTTGTTTGAAGAATCACTTAATGATACATACTGGAGAGAAACCATTCGAATGTGAGACATGTGGTAAAATATTTGGTCAGAGTTTTACATTGAGAAGGCACAGGAAGCTGCATACTGGGGATAAACCATTGAAATGTGATTTTTGTGATGCAGCATATGTGGATAATAGTTCTTTGAAGAAACACCTAATGATGCATACTGGAGAGAGACCATTCCAGTGTGAAACATGTGGTAAAATGTTTAGGACCGGTAGTAATTTGAGGGGTCACATGATGACACATACAGGAGTTAAACCATTCAAATGTGAAGTTTGTAATAAAATGTTTACCTCCAATGGTAATTTCAATCGGCACATGTTGATACATACTGAAGATAAACCATTCAAATGTGGAGTTTGTGATAAGATGTGTTTGCATAGTTACGAGTTAAAGGTACATATGAGGATACATACAGGCGATAAACCATTCAAATGTGAAGTTTGTAATAAAATGTTTAGGCATAGTGGTTCTTTGAAAGTGCACATGTCCATACACTCCAGAAATAAACAACTCAGATGTCAAGTTTGTTATAAAATGTTTAGCAGCAGTAGTCATTTGAAGCAGCACATGCTGATTAACAACGGACATAATACATTCAAATGTGAATTTTGTGATAAAATATTAATTGGCAGAAGTCGTTTAAATAGCCACATGAAGGTTCATACCAAAAAAAAATCATTCAAATGTGAAATTTGTGACGATATGTTTATGCACAGACGTGATCTCAAGGTGCATACGAGGATACATACAGGAGATAAACTATTCAAATGTGAAGTTTGTTATAAAATGCTGACGTCCAACAGTAATTTGAATCGGCACATGCAGATACATATTGAAGATAGATCGTTCAGATGTGAAGTTTGTGATAAAATGTTTCTGCATAGTTGTACGTTGAAGGTACATATGAGGATACATACAGGAGATAAACCATTCAGATGTGAAGTTTGTGATAAAATGTTTAGGCATAGTGGTACTTTGAAGGTGCACATGGCCATGCATACCGGAAATATACCATTCAACAGGTCTCCTTCAGAAACATAATGTAAATCAAACACAACGTATGGAAAACCACAAGAAAACATTGGAAAGAGTATTATTTTGTACAAAAAGAAAACAAATTATACTGCATTTAGTATTTACATCAGAGGGAGATGAAACAAGGGAGTCAACTCTTACTTGATTCATCACCAGTGCTGGTTATCAAGTAATAATGGACCAATGTGTTGTATGTGAAAATTACATCATTAAGTAAATAATGGACCATCAGTGCTATACGTATCAATGGAGATATATAAAATAACATATAGATGACATAAATATTTTTACATGTATTTGTTCTAGTCTTTATTAACAGTTGGTTGTTGCTCTATATTGTAAATACAAGATTCTGATTAAATATAGTTCCCTCATATGTGTCCCATACATGACAATACACTACAATCATCAGTAATTAATTTTGTCCTTTTTGGTGATTGTAAGCTATGTTTAGTGTGACATAAACATTATTTTTCATCCCATATGTATAGAAGTTGGGCAATTGCCGGTATTAGCGAGAATGGACAAAATGTCTTTATTGCTTACAAATCTTTGTGCCTTGATTGTTTCATGTAAAATTAGCAATTTTCACCATTATTTTCAGTTCGTTATCATCTTCATCATTCTCTTTCTCCATAAGGGCATTATCTCAAGAAATATCATTGTCTATTGTATCTATGTAATTATTCTCTTCTATATCATATATATGATTGTGCATCTTCATTATCATAATTGTTGTCATCATCATCTGATTGTTTTGTAGAGGCATATCCAGGTGCCATCTTTATCACCATTAACATTCGGGTGTATGTTTCTTATTGGGCGCATGATGACAACACTAAGGGTTAGTAAATTCTAAATGTTTAAAAAACTTCGCTGATACCAGCATCAACATGTTTTATCAATGTCACTGGATACCAAGTATAATTCTTTGCTAATTTGGTGATTCATATATATACTCATGTTTTTTCCTAACTGTATACATGTTAGAAATCACAGTTGAGCTGCAAGGGCTTCATTGCTGATCAGTAGTATCGAAATAGCATTATACAGGCAATTTCCATCACCTGTGTTGTTATGGGATTACCAGATACATTGTGCATATACATGTGTACTCAACGATATATGCATCAATGAATTCAACACAGGGAAGTCTGTATGTTGCTTCACAGGAATAGATAGCATGGGCTTGAACAACAGTTTTCTGTTAAGAGCAGTGGTAAAGTTTGCTAGATCTTTTGATCTTGCAGGCTATAAAGGGAATAATATTCTATAAATAAAATTAAAATTGTAATGAATCAATATGGTTCAGTCATTCATGATTCACAGATAATATAAGGCTCCAAATTTCCACTCAAGTAATTGAAATTTGAAGTAAAATCTGAAATTTGAACTAAAATTTGAAATTTGCTAGTAGTTTTTCCACATTGGTCACCAATATGCACCCCCCTCCCAAAAAAATTACAAAACGGGCATGTCAGATATGCAATCATCACTTGTCATATGTGTTCAGTAACTGCACAAATACACTTGTGATGAATTATTGTAATTTAGTACAAGAACCCACACATTCAAGCAGTGCATAGTCATTTCTGCAGTTTCTATTATTCTCTTTTAGAATCATATGGCCAAAATAACTCAGAAAGTGTTCTACTTGAAAATAAAGTATTGCTTAAATCCAATGTTATATGCAAATATAAATACTGGGAAACAGGGCATAATTCAATTAAGTGAACACACACACACACACACACTATATATATATATATATATATATATATATATATATATATATATATATATATATT
>JAECUM010031268.1:0-12612 GCA_016617855.1 Megalonaias nervosa | reverse complement strand
GCCAAACAACAAACTACAAACGATAAAAATTACACTCCCCGTTTTTTAAATGAGTCAAGCACGGTGCACAATTTCATCGAACTCCTCTCTGCTTCTCCCCTCCCCCCATGCATAAGAGAGATAACACGGGGATGTGGCGAGAGACAGCAGAAAAGAAAACTGAACTTGCACTAAGTGACCTACAAGAACCTGGGACTTCGTAACGGTTAGGTGCAAATATTCCATGAGATATTAAAATAGTGTTCACAGTACCAATGATACAAAGCTGCAATAGCCTGTCAAAGATTTGTAAGGTACATTTTATGTAATGAGTGTAATATATTTAATACGTTGGTTAGTGTTATTTACTTTTTCATGTTTTATCAAATCAGGTCTAATGCTCTAAAACATGCTTAATATTAAAATGTTTGAAGGCCACGATACCCTCCCTCAATCTTTTTCCATCAGTGAGTGGGTTGATAAGACATCAGACTAATCGAAAAAAAAAGCCAAAAATCCTCCCCCCAAAACGCTGGGACTGAATAGATGCCATTCTAGCAAATCTCTCTCCGTCTCTCTGTCTCTGTCTGTCTGTCTGTCTGTCTGTCTGTTTGGACCTTCTTGGAAAGATACCAGCTAATATCCGTTAAGAAAACGAACGTGGCAGATTTTCGTGTCATGCGACAATGTCTCTGAGCCTATGAATGATGGAAAAATATAGTCACACGAAGCAACGGAAAGGGGAAAGTGAGACATGGAGAATAGAAACAATTGTATGGTTGACAGCGATGCTAATTATATGAAAAAAATAAGTTAAATGAACTGTAAATACATTAGAATTTTTGAATTACCACTTGCCGGTTCCTCACTGCGCTTAGCTGATATTTTCCAACTCGTTTAAATATGCTAGCCTCTATGTGACAGCCAGTACTTTCAATGTTCAGGTAGCTAACCATGCTGTGTTTATAGTGCTCTACTTTCTTCATTTAAATCATCTTTCATGTTTAGATCGTAAGTTTGTCTTATATTTATTTAATTAATACAAATGAAAGTAAAAGTTCATAAACTTGAAGGAAATTATTCGCAAAAGGTTAAGAACTACATTTTGTAGCAGCACTCTGGGCAGGGCTTTGCAGAGTTCATTCATTCCGTCAATATACAGTTGCTTGTAGTCAATCTTAACTTCGTTGTAAATTGAAGTATGCGTATTTGTATGTGATCTAAAATATATGTACATTATGTACGCTGTAACATTGATATAACACTCGCAAGAGAGAGAGAGAGAGAGAGAGAGAGAGAGAGAGAGAGAGAGAGAGAGAGAGAGAGAGAGAGAGAGAGAGAGAGAGAGAGAGAGAGAGAGAGAACGCAACATAAAGCGTACAAATTGAATTTGTCAACTTTTGGTGGAGCTTGCCTAATCGTGCTGATAAGTTGGTTTTTTTAATTAAAAAATAAAAAATAAAAAGCTTGCAACAAATATACATTAGAAAATGAAAAAGATAAATTACCGTAATGACCTAAAGATTAAATAAGGTCATCGACATATGGATAAACTGTTTGAACATTTGCTATAATGGCATGCAAATCTAATCAGGTCAGTTACATTTGCATTTTTGCACAAGACCCAAAGTTTCATTTGTAGACTGCAAAGGTGTTCGTGCAAAAAATGATTAAACAATTCAAAGTCTCAACATCTAAAAAAGGCATCAACATATAAATGTCAATACAATTTTTAAATTAATCATGTATATCTCAGGTGGTTTAAGTTAATAAAAGCTGCTTAACCTTTATTAATGCAATTAATTAAGCATGCTTATATGAATATGTAAATAAGCTGATTATATTGCCACAACATTTAAGGATTTTTCTCATTCTAAGATTGATACATTGTATGATCAGTGTTCTGCTCTTTGGATCTAAACTTTTTTTTATAGTGAATACCTTGCTCAAAACGCGTTGTTCAATGGAGTTGAAGTTTAACAAGCATGTATATATTACATAGTTTTAGCCACTGACGTGAACTATTTAAAAAGTTTTGGTGCGGAAGGGGGTGGGTGGGTGAAGGGTTCCAACGTTTATTACATCTGTTGGCTTCTGAAGGCCATAATTTTTATCAACACGCAGTGTGTCATTACAACCGATGAATATGTGGCAAACAAACGCGCATACTTTTTAATTGTTTAACCTATTTAGACTATGTTAAATAAAATTCGTGTAAATTATAAAGTCAAGAATATTGCATTTCTTCTTTGGTGGACTGTATTTATTTATTTGTAAAATGCAAAGCATCATTGTATGTACAAGTGCCAAAAATAAGCTCATTTTACGTGCATCACATGGTTCATTTGCATGTTGTTCAGGTGTGAAAAGTGTCAGATATGTCTCGTTGTGTCACATGGGGTTCACACGCAGGAGATTGACGCTTGGACATTTCATAGTCATGTCGCATTCATGTCCTGCATCTGACATCTCTTTCATTTTGTACCGATGTATGTAGTTAGGATAGATATTGAGAACATGTATGTTCGCTTAGCATAGATAACGAAGACAAAGAAATAAAGAAACAAAACAATCGTATAAAATCGCTATTGGCATCAAAGTAAAGATTATCTACCACAATCAAAAGTGTATGAGTAGTATGAATGGATGAGGTTTTCAAACCAAAAGAGGATTCTGGACCAGAAGGATATCTTCTCCGACAAGTGATTTTATATCACAAGCTTTTTAGCACAAATACATTGTGACAAAATCTTTTGCCGGAGAAAGAATATTCTGATCCAGAAACCTCTTTTGATATAAAAACCCTGATCTACTTGTACTACTATAAATTTAAATTAGAGATTAGAAATATATATATTTTTTCAGTTTCGCTAAGAAATTGATCTGGAGTTATCCAATGAAATCCACTGCACGGCATTGGCTCTGACATTGCACAACCATACAAATTATTAGTTTCCAGGTAAATGATACAATTTGATGGAAGATTTTTATCATAATTTTTCAGATATTTATTATTAGCCACCGCATATTTTTTGTTATAACGCTAATTCCACCTCTGATACCTTTTTCAATACAATTAAACATATCAACATCTGTCAAGAGATCCAATTCTATCTTACTTGTTTTAGCAGAGCATCCCACAACAATCCTCGTGCAGAATAACACCAACAAGCGTCTAGTCCATACTTTTCATGACTAACTTTGCGAAAACTCTCGAAAACATCTGCTAGTAGCAATGCATCTGTTTTCAAATATAAATCATAATAATCACCAAACGTTTTACAACTAAATTTATTCCAAATTTCTTGTGCATATTTGTACTCGTGATCTGTAATATTTTCATTTTTAAGTTGCAAGTAAAATTTGTCTTTTCCGGGCAGAGAAGTTTCCTTAGATCTGCTCCAGTCGTCGAGATGCTCATATGGAAAGATACCTCTTTTTGGTCAGATCGACATAGTTTTCACCAAAGCAACGTTTTGATTATTGAAATTGAGACCTGGGTTTGTAGCGCTGTTTACAAGCTCATCTAATGATGCTGTCATAAATTGCAGACTGTCAATGAAACTTAATTTGCCGAGCGTAACTGACATAAACGTTTCAAAATTGTTTGGGATACATATTATTGTATTATTTAATTTTAGTTTAGATTTAATTTCTTCGTTGCCAAAAACTTCTACAATGATATGACTATCGTAACCAAGAAAGTTATGTAAAACTACAGGAATAAAATCTGGCGCATGAAATTTTAAATTGCAATTGTTATGAGCTGCCCCGCGATACTGACCGGTCAGATGACAGTGATCGTGCACTTTATCATCGCCTAACAACTTCTCGCAGATATGACAATTAACTGCATTATCAAAATCAAGTTGTTGTTTGGATGTTATTTTCATTGGAGCTGTTTTGAATAATTTGTTGAAAATTTTATTAATTTCATTTATTAAATCTTTTAGTAACCACACGGCTAGACTTTCAGATTCGCCATTGCTACATCTGTATAACTTTACTGGACCTGAAAAATTATCGTTAGTACAACAAACTACTTTATAAGCTGCTCCGCAAGGAACATGTTGTTGTATTTTTCTTGTACTCGATTTACTCGGGTTATTTTCTGCGGCGGCCACAGGAACAAGTAGACACTCAAAATCAGCATAAATGATAAAAGGGATACTTAGCTTATGATTATAATTTTGAAACCTTAACACTTTTTCTTTCTCTGTTGGCATGGTTATTCTTTGAACGTTGAGATAGTATTTGAGATGCTCTTGCAGTTTATCATCTTTAGGAAAACCTTGTAAACATCTGTAACAGAAATATTTCTTATTTTTATTTTTACTGTATTTGTCTGCCAACTAGGCCGTTAAAGTTTTTTTATCCAGCAATAATGCCCTCGATAAAACAGTAAATTTATAGATGATTGATTAGTATTTTCTGAGTTATCTCGGATATACATTTTCTTTTTCATCTAGTCAAAAAACATTTACTGAAGTATTGTTTTGGTTTTCAAATTTTGGTATTTGATTTTCTGCCACTGGAAAAGTTATCCCCGCAAAATTTAGCTCATCTTTGTACGGCAAATATTTTTGAAGTCTATCACCGTGATCATTCTGAGGATGTCTAGCAGACAAAATTGCCCAACGAAAACATTCGTTGTCGCTGTTTTTGACGTTTATACAGCATTTTTTGTTTTTGATTTTTTCAGGGAGATCAACGTAAGAACTACCGCGAAGTACATTATATTTCATTGTGTGAAAAAAACTTCTTCTATCATTTCATATTTCCAACCTGATTCTGATGCGGTAAATTCCTCCAATTGTTTTATTTATTTCTTGATGTATTTCATCTGCAACCGAGGAAATGTTTGTTCCAGCTAATATTTTGCGTGATTTAGCTGTTAAATATGGTTCCGAAATTTCGTTGTCGAAATCTGTAATTTAAAAAATTACGTCAATTATATCTTTTTGATGCGCTCTATCTTTGATAAAATAACTTGATACTGCACTATTAGTTTGATACTTTTATGAACTGCAAGTTCTTGCGCCACAACCGGTTGTAAAAGATGAAATAAATTTGTAGAGTTAAAATTTGCTAAAACATTTTGATTATCAAATTTATAACTGTTATCGTAGCCAGAAAATGCTGTAGCAATTTTATCTGCTTTGATAAGGCTCTTTTTAGCGATATCTCGCAATTTCAGCATTATATTATATATAATAATTTTATATTTAATTGCTTTTTTACGTATTTTTTCAATTAGAGATATAAAAATGCTGTATAATATAATGTTGGAAAATTTGAGTTACATACAACCAACAGCAGAAGAACAAGAAGAATATCACGTACATCCAAAATACAACTTATATGCTGGAACTATGTTAGGTTTGGTTATTCACGTAAAATATCAATGACCTTTCGGTAAATTAAAACCAGCTGGAATGATAATAAGTGTTAAAGGTGATAATGCGGAACGTGTTGAAATATTTGGAAAAGATTTTATTTATACTTTGTTCTGCGGAGACATTCCAGAAGGACAACGAATTTTCAGAGTAAACAATTCGATTAATGATGATAATATTGAAAATTTAGCATTGGAAGATGAGTATCAACCTCATCAAGTACTTGATCTATATGAGGCAAATGATCAGGGAATTATTCGAAACATAAAAACTAAAAGTGTTGTTGGAAATTTAGATAAAGATGGATATTTATGTATAAAAGTTAGAGGAACTAAAACAGATTTTGTTGGTTATAAATCACATCGTTTTGTTTATGAAACTTTTAATGGCCTATTTCAAAGAATTTGGTTATAGACCATCTTAAAAAAATTAAGACTGATAATCGTTTAGAAAAATTGAATCTGGTGACATCAAAAGAAAATAGTAGGAGAGGAAATACTGGTAACGCTAATAATTTTAAAGATCCAAAATCAGTTATCTCAATAAATCTTAACACTGGAGAAAAAATAAAATTTAAATCAATATCAGCTGCCGCAGCTAGAATAAAAGATGTAGCTGATGGTGAAAGAAAATCAACAACGTCGACGTCAACATTTCATAGATTTGCTTTCAAATATGCCGATTAATGATGTTTCTTAATTCTGTTTTGGTAAGACAGCTATGGGCAAACATCAAAACATCATCGCGATAAAATATTAGTGTTATACGTGAACTGTTATCAAGTTTGTTTCTTTCTGCCGCTGTTAAGAGAATTTTATCAGAATCACCTTGCTTGACAATACCGTGAACAAAATAGGTACTATAGCCCGACAGACATTTTCGAACTGCCTCAGCTAATTCTTTGTAATTTGATATATTAGCTTGTCATCTTATTATTATATATCTATATATATATATATCTATATCTATATCTATATATATGGACTCAATGAATCGACTTTCTGATATATATGCTGACGATACAAACGCCAACGACAAAGTCGTCGACGACAATTTTATCCTTAACGTAATCTCAGACAAACCTGCTGGTTATAACGAAGATGATATTTTATTTAACAATGATGATGATCATGAAGTTGTTGATGTTGTTGACAAAAAAAGAGAAAACAAAATAAAGTAGACCGACAGCTGGACGATATAATGTTATCACTAAAAAAATAATAAAATTTAATTTTACTATTGCCGAACAACAAATATTTTGCTAACTTATAAAACCTTTTCTTAATATAAAAATAACTGGCCAACAGAGAAATATAAAATATGATTTTATTTGTGTTAAAATATTCAATTTTATGCCAGTCGATAATGCAAGAAAATTACATTTAATTTCTTTGTCAGATGTAAGTATGTACGTAAGAATTACGAACAAATTTATAATAACATTATTCTATTGACCAAGTTGGCACCCAGCTGTTAAATCTATCCCTATATTCCCGCCATTTAGCTAAACTTTTGTTGCCGCGCTTCCTAATAACGTTTTCAAGAACGAATATATCTTGTTCTGTTTTTTGAAGTTCTTGTTCGTAATAACTACCCGTTATGGGCTCACCTAATAAATCCTTTAGTGCATAAGTCACTGGTATTGTCAGCAAAACTTTATGAACAACAAATACTTCTTCGCTCCAGTTCCGAATAAATCCTTTTTCAAATGTTTTTATCGGCAGAGAAATTCTAACTTTATCACCAACTTTAAATTTATGTCGGCTATACATGTTTTCGTTTGCTAATATCGGCTTTTTAATTGCGTCGTTTGGTGACATTTTTATTGATCTATGCTTCGTGTTATTATATTCATCAACAATTTGCTGTAAATTGTCAATATATTTATATGTATTTTTAACTGTCAAATATTTGTGGATTTTTTCGTGTAGTGTGCGATTAAATCGCTGTACGACAACGCTCTTACCTTCATTTCCAGTGACATATTTTTTCATGTTATTTTGTTCCAAAAACTGCTCAAAATTTTAATTAAAAAACTCTGCTCTGTGATCGGTCCAAGTTCTGTTTGGTTTTCTTTCTGTACTTGTTATTATTTGGTTTAACGCATCAGTTATCGATGTTCCTGTCTTATCTGAAACTGGTACACTAAACGCATATTTGCGAAAAACATCGACAACATTAAAAATATATTTTTTCGAAGCGCCATCAGCGCCAACATTAAACTGAGCAAGATTTTACACATCAACTAAATCTATCGCCCAGATATCGTCAACGGCATTTGCGACAACTTTACGTCGCGTAAACGTTTTTTTCAGGTTTGTGTAGCTCTGATGCCAGAGATTCCATCGCTGACAATTTTTTTATACTGTTACGACCCTGTAGTTAAATTACATATGTGTTAAAATTTAAATTCTTCTAATTCTTTGTTTCATTTTTATTTTATTTTTATATCACTAAAAGTTATTATTATTATGGTGATGATTATGTTAGCAAGGTCTAATAGTATGTTAGAAACATCGAATTTATTTAAAACGTAACTGTGACTCGTGTAAGCACGATTTTTGCATGACGGTTTTTCGTATCAATTAAACAGTGAGAAAGAGCTATGTAAATGATTGGCTGGGACCACGTTATTACTTGTTTACGCTTTTGTAATGTCCAGATGGATTGCGAAATCACACGTGTGCTTCATGCGTGTGTACATGTAATGACGCATTAGCTTGTTTTAAATGCTCAGTTACCTGTAAGAAATGTTTAGTCAGAGTCGTAATCGTAGTCAGTCGTGGTTCAGAGTCACATCATAACATCTTACAGAGTTTATAATACCTTAAGAAAGGTATTTCTGTGCTGGAAAGAGTTGCGCATTCGTACGAGGAACAACATGTGTGTTGTTAGTGGTGGCAGCTGTATTTCATCTACTTTCTAAATAATTATTTTCCCTGGAGAACAACCCTACTGGCTTTGGACAAAGACATTTGTTGAAATTATTTCTAAATCGGAACAGAACAATACAAATTGTGCTTTACAGTGAAAATTCTGGACATTCTGTGTTAGCCTTCGTCTGACGTCATCATCCGCCATCTTGGAACGGAACTGAGATTCAGACTGTATCAATTTAGAACTGTTTATTCACAGGACTTATGTGTTTTCACAAATTTAGAACAATTTTTTGGATCTTCTTCGTAAATCGTAAGTCTTGTTTCACATATTTACCTTTTCTCCGTGTTTTCTAGGGAAATAAATTAATTTTGTTAAAATTTACAAAGCTTGTTGTCTTCACTCTTTCTTTGTGTTACTTTGAACGAGCCTATACGTAACATAAAGAAATTGGGGGCTCGTCCGGGATGGAACTATGAATTTGGCTGATATATGAAATTGGCTAAAAATTGAAATTTAAATTCGCTAGTTCATTTTATTTGAAATTTTAGTGAAAACAACAGGCTTTCTTTCACAATGTCAAAAGTGGAGAGTTTTCTTTCTAACCCAACTCAAGAACAGTTGGATAGTCTGAAGAAGGATGAGTTGCTTGAACTTGCCAGAAAGTACGATCTTTCTGAAGCAAAAGCTTCCTTGACTAAACAAGAAATCAAAAATATTTTAATTCAACATTTAGTAGGAAAGAATATTTTTGACAAAAGTGTTTTGGCATCTGTCAGTAAGTCTATGAGAGACTCTGACAGTAAGAAATTAGAACTAAAAATAAAAAAATGGAAATAGAGTTAAGGAAGCTCGAGCTTCAGAGTCAGAATGAACAAATGAAAATGCAATTAGAAGAAAGGGAAAAAGAAAGACAAATGCAATTAGAAGAAAGGGAAAAAGAAAGACAAATGCAATTAGAAGAAAGGGAAAAAGAAAGACAAATAGAAGAAAGGGAAAAAGAAAGACAAATGGAATTACAAAAAGAACAAATTGAATTACAAAAAGAACAAATGCATGTACAGGAAAGGGAAAAAGATAAAGAATTTCAACTCAGAATGAAAGAGTTGGAGCTGGCAAGTGACAGGCACGATTCCACTTCTCGTGCAAATTCAAATTTTAACATTTTAGGAAATATCAAATTAGTTCCCCCTTTTAGTGAAAAGGAAGTAGACAAATATTTTATTCTTTTTGAAAAAGTCGCTAGAATTCGAAATGGCCAAGAGAGTATTGGACTCAATTATTGCAGAGTGTACTTTGTGGCAAGGCCAGAGATATCTATATATCTCTGTCAGTACAACAAAGTTCTGATTACGATTTGGTTAAGGAATGCATCTTAAAGGGTTATGCATTAGTCCCTGAGGCTTATCGGCAAAAGTTCAGAAACTATAGGAAAGATGCTAGACAAACTTATGTTGAATTTGCTAGAGAAAAAGAACAGTTATTCAAGAGATGGTGCTTAGCCAAGAAAACTGAACATGATTTGGAATGTCTTGAACAATTAGTATTACTTGAAGAGTTCAAGAACTGTGTCCATAGTGACATTAAGAATCATCTTGAAGAGCATAAGTTTGAAACCTTGGAAAAAGCTGCTATTGCTGCTGATGAGTATTCCTTAACTCATAAAGTTCCTGCTGTAAGCAAATCTTTCACTCAGCAGACTACTGATAGAAAGGTGTTTCAACCAAATACGACTCTCAGTAAAACTCAATCTGGCACAAATTCTAAAAATCAAGCCTCTGAGAGACTTGATTCAAAATCCTTGTCTATTCCTACGTGTACCTATTGTAAGAAAAAAAGGACACGTTATTTCTGATTGCTTCAAGTTGAAATATAAGCATCAGAATCAAGATAGACCTATCCCAAATGCTCTTATTTCTAAGAGGTCAAGGTTACGGTCATGTATTGAAAACAATACATTTGTTGGGTTTGAAAAACCTCAGTCTGATTGTGTTATGGAGAATTTTGAACCATTCATGTTGAAGGGTTCTATATCACTCTTGGGTGATTTGGCCAATCCTATCCCTATTAAAATTTTGAGGGATACAGGAGCTTCTCAGAGTCTTTTAGTTTCAGGTATTTTGCCTTCTTCTGAGAAGACCTGTTCTAATGAGAGTGTTCTCATTCAGGGAGTAGAGTGCGGCTTTGTTAGTGTTCCTCTCCATTCTGTAAATTTGTCATCAGACTTAGTTTCAGGACCTGTGACAGTCGGTGTAGTGTCTACTTTACCGTTGAGGGCATTCATTTGTTGCTAGGCAATGACTTAGCTGGAGACAAGGTTGTGGTTAATCCACTTGTAACTGACAAGCCTTCTTTGGATCAGAAAGTTGATCCTATTGAAAAAGAAATCCCTGATTTATTCCCAGCTTGTGCAGTTACCAGAGCTATGGCAAAGAAAGCTCTTGAGAATGATTTTGATAAGGAATGTATTCCTTTAGCTGACACATGTATTGGTCAGGCTTTTGATGAGGTCACTTTCACTTCTAATTTGGATCAGTCAAAAGGTATTGATCATAGTGATCCTCTTTTGAATACTCATTCTCTTTTATCTGATCAGGGTGATAAACGACAATCACTTGTCGTCGAACAGGAGAAGGATCCTGAGATCTCCTGTTTGTTTCAGCGGACCGTTAGTGAAAAAGAAGCAACTGAAGTACCTGTCTGTTACTTCATAAAAATGGAGTCCTTATGAGAAAATGGAGACCTCCCGAGGTACCTGCTAGTGATGAATGGTCAGTAAAATATCAGATTGTGGTTCCGAAACCTTACAGACAGGAAATACTTAGTTTGGCCCATGAAACTCCTATGGCTGGTCATTTAGGGATAAATAAAACGTATCACAAGATCTTGACTCACTTCTATTGGCCAAAAATCAAAAGTGATGTGTGCAAGTTTTGTAGATCTTGTCATACTTGTCAAATTGTAGGAAAACCAAATCAAAAGATACCTAAAGCTCATCTGCAACCAATTCCTGCATTTGATGAACCATTCAGTAGAATTATGGTAGATTGTGTTGATCCCTTACTAAAGACCAAGTCAGGTAACCAAAATTTGTTGACCATCAAGTGTGCGTCAACAAGTTTTCCAGAGGTAATTCCTTTGAGGAATTTTGCTCAGTTTGGCCTTCTCAAATTTGTTCAATCTGGTCAAAGGTCAGATTTTAAGACTGGAATGTTCCAGCTTGTTATACTTGAATTTGGCATGCAGCAGTTCAAGTCAAAAGTGAAACTATGGTTTCACCAAAGTGTACTAGAGAGAATTTATAAGTCCTGTAATAAAGTCCATTCTCTCTTGCACATTCTGCAGAATTTTCTTCAAGTAAGATTTTATGGCCCTTACAAAGTAAAGAAGAAAATGAATGAGTTAAATTATAATAATTAGTACTCAAGTCTAAGTAAATTAATGGAGTACTACTATTTTCAAAGAAATAGCCAAGTAAATCATGCAATTAATTTAGTTGTACCTGTCCCACCAACTGAGGATTTGAATGAAGGAATTCAGTTGGATTCTACTAATCTTGGAACAACAAGTCTTCGGAATTCGGAAGTTGTGGAAAATCTAGACCAGAAACTTTCTCTTTTACAAAATCAAGAAAAAAGTGAACTTAAACAATTATTGTCTGAATATGAACACTTGCTTCCAGACGTGCCTACAAGGACTAACAAAATTTTCACGACGTTGAAATAGTAGATTCAAAACCCATGAAACAACACCCATACAGGATGAATCCTTTTAAACAGGAGTACATGAAAAAAGAGATTCTGTATTTACTGGAAAATGATTTTATAGAGCCCAGTAAGAGTGATTGGAGTTCACCGTGCATTCTTGTTCCGAAACCGGATAAAACTTTCCGAATGTGTACGGATTATAGGAAGGTGAACAGTGTGACAAAAACAGACTCATTTCCATTGCTAAGAATCGACGATTGTATCGACAAAATTGGAAATGCCAAATACGTCACTAAATTCGACCTTCTGAAGGGTTTTTGGCAAATTCCATTAACGGAAAGAGTAAAAGAAATTTCTGCATTTGTGACTCCAGATGGACTCTACCAGTATAAAGTAATGCCATTTGGGATGAAGGGTTCTCCAAGTACTTTTCAGCGCCTTATGAATATGATTACTTCTG
Source organism: Megalonaias nervosa (assembly GCA_016617855.1). NCBI lineage: Eukaryota > Metazoa > Mollusca > Bivalvia > Unionida > Unionidae > Megalonaias > Megalonaias nervosa. The sequence goes on along the minus strand of JAECUM010031268.1, from coordinate 193 downwards.
GTCTAGACAATTGTGATGCCTATATTGATGATGTCATCATCTACAACACCTGGAAAGAACATCTAGCCACGATTCGGAAGTTCTTCGACAGACTCACGGATGCAAATTTGACTATTAATTTATCTAAAAGTGAGTTCTGCCGTGCGTGTGTTACTTTTCCAGGACATATTGTGGGACATGGTCAAATTAAACC